>CATIWR010049688.1:0-33317 GCA_949677035.1 Omphalea diandra | reverse complement strand
TTATATATGTATAATTATATTTTAAAATGATATTTTATTATGTTGTAAAATCTTACGATTTTACGATCCGATTTTACGATTTCGATTTTAGGGTCCTCTACCGATTTTAGGGTAAAATCTCGATTTTGACAACCTTGCTTGAGCTCCATCTGGTGTCTTATTGTTGAGAGAACTTCCTGTCGCTGCATTTGTCATTTGACGAGTCATTTGATTCAATCCACAATAGAATGTCTGAATATGAACCCAAGTATCCAACCCATGTTATTGACACTTCAACAAATCCTTGAATCGTTCCCACTTCTCATGGAGTGATTCAGAATCAGATTGAATGAACGATGAGATATCATTCCTTAATCTTGCCGATTTCACAGGTGGAAAATACTTCCATAAGAATTTTTCTGTCATCTGATTCCATGTAGCAATAGAACCTTTAGGAAGTGAGTTCAACCACATTTGCTCTTTCCTCTTAATGAAAATGGGAATAACCTGAAATGAATGACATCATCCGTAGCTCCATTGCTCTTGAAAGTGTCGCATATTTCCAAGAAATCAGCTAGATGAGAATTTGGATTCTCATTTGGCAAACCATCAAAATGCACTGACTGCTGCACCATTTGAATGATATTTGGGTTGATTTCAAAATTATTGGCCGCAATAACTGGTCTCACTATACTTGTTCCAGCATCTATCACAGTTTGTTTGGTGTAGTAAAAAATAGTTATTTGATGATCTGCCATGATTACTATTTCTTGATTATACTCAATCTTCTATTGACACTTTTCTCTTAAATTATGATGAAAAATTCTCTTTATTTCAGGATTTTCAGGTTCTAGCTCAGTTGTGTGGCTTCGAGTCATACACCGCTAAATTCCCTGAAAACAGTAGAAATCACAACAAAACTAAAACAAGAAGGGTAAAATAGGACCAAAAAATTGCGAGAAAAGAAAAATTGGCTAAATTAATGGATATAAAGTGTTTCTAATATTTTAGTCTCCGGCAATGGCGTAAAAAACTTGATATGATCCGAGGCCAACACCTATATATCAAATAGGCTAGTGCATTCATCGAGTATAGTATAGCGTAGGAGTATTGAGTGTTGATCACTCAAGGATTAAAAGTACTGGTATTAGTTTTTTCTCTATTATTTAACCGATAAATTTAAGTGATTTAATTAACTAATTAAAAATTAAAAGAAATTAATTCGACAAACTAGAATAATGAAAATATGTAGTAAAAAGGAAAAAGTGACCAATATGACAAACGACACTCAAGTATTGAATCCCTCTAAGACTTGTTAAGAAATTGATTTTCCAACAATACAATCTAATTCAATGTTTATAGAACCGTGAAAATTTCTTTAGTATATTAAAATCCTTTCTAAGATCATTAATATCTAATTCTGGGTTGATTAATTAGAATCTCTTCCTAATTAAAATCCCTAAATTGCATTATAATTCCTTTAATTTCACTATTAAGTTTGACTCTAATTTGGAAAATTTATGTTATCCCATCTCTAAGGGTACATGCAACTTCTTCCAATTGTGCTAAATTTATTCAATAATTTGATTTCTCAATACAAATTCAAAGAATTAAAATAAAAATCAATATTTCGGATATATTAATTCAAGGTAATAAAGAACAAACACAATTAAATTCCATAAATAATGAAAAGATTATAGTATCTAAAGAAAATCACAATTCAAAACTCATCTTAGAGTCCATTATACCCAAACTAAATTAGTTCATAATGAAATTACTAGTCAACATCAAAATAAAAAAAAAATAAAATAGAAAAATTTTAATGATCCTTGTATTCTTCAATTCTCTTCAAGATTGATGGTTGACCAATAATTCTCCTCTTGTGGACAGCTTCTTCTCCAGAAAAAGAAAACAAAACAAAAACTCTCTCTAGAAAATAATAATCCTCCTAAACAAAAACTTTCTCCCCTATTTATAATCTCTTATTCCCCTTCAAAATAAAAATAATTAGGAATCTTTCACTAATTACAAATCCTTCACCAATTAGGAAAAAAAATAATAAACTCTCTTATTTTGAATAAGACCCAGTTAAACTTTTAATCTTGCATGAATTTTTCCTCTTATTCTGCACGTCATCTTTTCAATTTGAATGAGGATTGAAATCAAATTTTGTCTGGAAAATGTCAAAGCTGGTCCCTGAACTTTTGAAATTGTACAATTTCATCTAGAAAACTCTCATAATTCATCAATCAGCTTCAATTTTCAGGATTTCTTATAAAATCACATAATACTAGACAAAAGTGAGATATTATCTGGTATTTTTCTCTAAATTAGACTCAATTAACAATAAAATTAGCCCTAAAAAATACTAAAAATAAAGAGCTATCAATACCATTATGAAAATAACTCAACAAAAACAAGAAACTAATCAATATTTGTCTATCATAATTTCGTTTTTTTACATGAAAAAATGGAGTGCAATGTCCACATCCACTTTGGTCCCTAATATCATAAATTCATGCTTTTAATTTTTCATATGAATCAGTTATTAAATCAGTTTAAATAATATATCTCCTCCCTCAAAATCTGATATAAAATGACTGAAATGGTTAGGTATATCACCAATATTTAAAACTATGATATGATCAGAATGAGCTCAAAATTATCTTTTTTTCTTCATTATACATCCTATGGAAAACCAATGCCATGAACTTTTGAACTTTCCTGGTTTACTCCTCTGGAATTATCCATCTTTATGGATGCAATATTATGACATTTTGTCATGCTCCTAGATTTGGTTTTTGCAGGAAATCCCTTTAAAGAATCTACAGCGTTAAATTTCTTATCTTCTGCCTTAGGCATGCATTCTTCCTTGTCCTAAGGGTACATGCTGTGGTAATTATGCTAGGTGTATAAATCAGATTTTACGGGGTTTGAACAGTATGCAGGTGCCTATACTAATCCTTATGTTTATTTATGTTTTTAATATCTTCCTCATTATCGTCTCTGTTCTGATGACTCTCTTATTAAAGTTGTGGCCTAGGATTCCACTTATAAAGACTGAAGAGGATTCTACAGATGCAAACTCAAAGTGATTTGGTGAGAAGTCCAGTTTCTGTTTAAATCTTTCAATAGTCGGATATGTTTATCATACACCAAAATAGTTGGAAGCAAACGTTTTTTCCTTATGAAATACTGCTGTGGCTGTCCTCCCTCCCTCCATTTTTAAAATGGACATCAGACATGATGTGAGCCATATATTGCATGTGATAGAAGATCTCTTTTCATATGGACTATGTTGTTGCTGCAGATGGCTATATCTGGTACTTATAATCTTCAGGGCATGGTGCATTGACCTTGTTGAGTTATTTTGCAATTATTTTTTTGTTGAATTTCATTCAATCTGTGTGGATCAGTATTCATGTTCACTCTGTAATTCACTTGTCTGCAATGCAGATTGATTCTTGGGAACAATGGAATTCATTTTGTTTTCTGTGTGAACATCATAGTCAATTAGCTATTGCACTTGATATTTTGTGAGTAGAATTCTGATCCATAACCTTCTTATTCTTTCATTAGATTCCATTTGCTAATATTTGAATTTTGATGATGTATTGTTCTCTAGGAATACCCTCCCGTCAGCAAACTTGTTAGGATGTTGGTTTGGAGAATCTGTTAGATGCCATCATACACACCAAGGTATGTATATTATGTGTTGCAGTAGTAGATTTTTTGTAACAAAATAAACCAATTGTATTTTGCTTCTGTGGTTACCTGGTTTTAAATAAACCCATTATCGATTTACCAGTCTTTCCTAACAAATGCACGAGGTTATCCTTGTCTCTCAAAGCACCACCAGAAGCTTGTCACTGGGTTCTTTAACCATTCCATACAGGTATGCAAACTTCCATTTTTCTTTGCCAGCTTTCATGTGAAATTCTTACCTTTTTTTTGGTGTCAACTGCACAACTGAGCAGCTGTGCATCTTGGAGGTGGTTTGACTTATTTGCCTCTTTGACATTTTTGCTTATTCTTGTTTATTGAGTGTCAGGATAACATCACTGTGCTCATTGTAAGACAGTGTAGTTACCCACCAAAAAAAAAAAAAAAAGGATTTTATATTTGGGAAACTCACATGTGCTACAGTTTTCATCTAGGAGCAACTATTCCTTGGGAACTTGGTTAGGCATTGTCTCCAATAATTTTGAATATTGTGTTTGATTTTCTATCATAATGTGTTAGCTATGTTACATAGACTTGGACATAGCTACACGGACACGACTTGACATGGACACTGGATGTGATACTTCTCTGAAATATTAGTATATGACACATTGGATATCGTGTCTGTGAAGTGTCCAATAGAACATGTTTCCAAAATTGAAGTGCCAGGTGCTTCATAATGAGTTAGTAGTATGTAGTTTCAGATCTAATCATTATCACAAATTCACTAATTTAGTTACTTTGAAACATCTTTACAGATTGTTATCTCTGGAAAGCCTATACACAACATTTCAAAGGATAGGTAGATTTAGCTGCTAATCATGTTGACAAAAGTAAGTCCGTGTTAGTTCTGATGTTAATTGTTAAAGCTGTTTGTTTAGGGTTAATTACTAAAAGCCCCATAACTTTTGTATCCTTGCTTATACAAATATCAATTTTTCACTACCCTTCAGTTGGTAGCATTTCAAATGAGATAATACTTTCCCTACAATTTATTTTGGTTGCACTTAAGTCCTAATTTATCATATTATAAAACAATTTAATTCCTCAAAATCTTGTAGTTTTCATTGATGGTAGTATAGCGCTAAAATTGCTAATTTTTGAAACATTGGAGACCAAAACGTGATGAACATATATACTTAAGTTCAATTGTGATTCAGATTTTCTTGTGTGTACTGTAATACATGCACAATTCATATATGTTAGTATTAATTGGACTTATTACATCCTTGTGTTTGTAGATGTGCAGTGGCATCCCCTAAGGTCATATTTAGACTATGTTGGTTACCTCTTCCAAAGGAAGGATCCCCTTACTGAGCAAGAATGTTGTAAGATATTTCTCTCTGAATTGTGCACACCAGACATATAGCATGGTTATTTCTTAAAAGTTGTTCATGCTTCCTCATATTGAATCCTTTAGTCTATTATGTCAGATTGGATACAGGGATTTTCTGCAGTCCCTCTTGCAAGTAAGTTATCTGTTCTTTCCATTTATGATGTGTAATGCTATCTCTTGCCTATGATTTTCTTTCAACATAAACATTGGGGGTGTTTCTTCTGTTTTCGTTCAGCCTCTTATGGATAATCTAGAGGCCCAAACATACGAAACATTTGACAAAGACTCAGTGAAATACAACCAGGTATCACTATCTCTAGACCTTATTGCATGATTTGAGTGTTGAATGATGCATGTGCTGCTATCTTTATTTCACATTCCTAACCATGTATGCATAAATTTAAATTTGCATGCGTAATAAAAAACTTGTGTGTGCGCGCTTAGAAAAGCTTAGTAGGGAGGTAAATGAACAGGTTAATTCTTGAAGAACACATCCGCATTCATTTATCATGTTAAATGAACAAGTCCAAACACAGGTGTCTTGCTTAGCCAATGAACAATCTACATGAGCTTTGGTCAGTTATGTGCATGAATGGAAATTCTTAGATTGTCTGTAGCTGTTCAATTACTTCTTATTGCTCTTCATTCTTGTACTTAGTAGTTTATCAAAGTTAATTAGCATTAAGTTTGCATCTGCTAAAACCTTATATTTTGGCAATGAGTATGGTTACCAATTTGTCATACATTATAGTGCACTGAGAGTTTTGTGATGATTGGTATCATGCCTCGAATGATTAATTTGAGTGAATATATTTACAATGGCTGTTAGACACAGTTGTTAAAGTATGGTTTGTCCCCATTTTTTAACAAAAAAACATATTGAAGTCTCCAGCCTTATATTTAATCACCCCTCTCTCCTGATTTTGGACTGCTGAAATAAATTTCTTTTACCTTAGCTTTGGTGATAGAGTTCAGATCAACGTATTGAGCTCATCCTAAGTTAAGGAAAAAATTAACTGAGCTCCTGAAAGTTAGTTTGAGTATTTGAACTTCAATTTGAAATATTAGCTTGGCTTGGTTTGGTAATGTAATGCCATATGCACAAATTTTTGGCCATGGTTGCTTGTGTATCATTACCATGCTAAACAACAAGGTCTCATGCTTAATCCAATTGAATGTATAAAATCAAACTTTCTGATTCATAATGGACCTACAAAAGTGTTTTATGTGATATTGATTCATAAAGTTAATCAGTTGCTTTAGTTTTATACTATCTCTTAGTCAATTTCTACTCTTTTTATTTTGTTTTTGTCTCTCTTTTTGATTTCACATTTCTACTTTCTTTTCCTTGTTCTCTCTCCCTTTCTCTTTTTTTTGCCGGGGGGTGGCTTGTGAAGGTTGAACATAATTTTTTGTCTCCATTTGGTTTAGTGGCAGCTTTTCTGATCTGACTTCTTGTCATTTGCTTGTATGCTTCTAGTACCAAAGGGCAATCGGTAAAGCTTTGCTGGATAGGGTCCCAGATGAAGCAAGCATTACCACTGTATGCTATCATCTGATCCTTATTTAGATTCTTTTTATTTTTTTATTTTTCAGTCTGCTTATATGTAGGCTTTATTTTTGCACCTTGCTTGATGTTCCATGAACATGCTTAAAATGTTCAGTTCACAGAGCTTTTGTACTATATTGTGGTAAGGTACTTATGGTTGTAGGGGCAGGACATGGACCGCTTGTGAGGGCATCATTGCAGGTTCTTCCTATGCCTTCTGCATTTTGCTAATTTTGCAATTTGCAGTTTTTCTGTTCCATACTTTGTTCCTCATTCTTATCTATAGGCAGCTGAAGAAACTGGATGCAAGTTAAAAGTGTATGCAGTGGAGAAAAATCCAAATGCAGTTGTGACCCTTCATGTGAGTATTGAATTTCAGATCGACAGTAATGAAACTGTACTCATATTTTTAAGAGTGGTGTAAAATCAAATCTGAAACAATTTCATGTTTCAAAATCTTTTGTCAAGAATGAACTGCTTCTTGCATGAAATTAATAATGGATGTTGGCCTAGTGAATATTAGGTTTTGCATTGATATGTATGTGAAACTGTAATCATGCTTTTTGTTTCAAGTGTCTTTCATGGTTAAACCTTCATTGATCTCAGAAGTACAGTGGTATCTGTTGCAACAGAGTTTGGTTAAGCTGGAAGGGTGGGAAGATGTTGTCACCATAATTTCTTGTGATATGCGTCATTGGGATGCTCCTGAGGAAGCTGACATCTTGGTATTTGAATATATTTTTTTGATATTTTGATATGTTAGTATCAGTATATTTTTATGGTTTATTAGTTTGAAGTATTTCTGAATTCTCATATTCATTTCTTTGCCTTCATTCTGTTGGTGTATAGGTTAGTTAATTGCTTGGTTCATTTGGTGATAATGAATTGTCGCCCGAGTGCCTTGACGGTGCGCAAAGGTTTTTGAAGCAAGGTGGAATATCAATACCATCATCGTATGTATATTCTTCTTTATTGTGGGATGAGTTTAGACTTAGATCTTCCCTATTTTGGTGGATAATATTGTCTACTTTGAATGTACTCTTCTTGAGCTTGGGCTAGCGTATTAGAGAGATGTGTTTCTACTATTTGGTAATCCATATTTAGATCATTTTCACTCTATTTATTTTGCAGAAAATAACTTATTTTTCCGAAATGTTGTTCGAGGAAAACATTTTTTTAAGAAAATAATTGCTTCTAGTTTTTAGTTAGCTGAAAAACAATGGAAAATTATTTTCTAGCATTTGGACTACACTGGCAAGCCTTAATTTTCATTCACTCACAGCACCAAAAAAATATATATATTTAGACGATAAAAGTTCATATATCTATCATCATTTTATTGAATTTAAGAAAAAATTGAACATAAAAATGAGAATTTTAGCAAGCATCGTAAGTGAGATCCAGCAAAGATGACCAGGAATAGTTGATAAACTCTTGATATGTTTTTATATCGTTCTTTTGTAAGTTGTATTAATAATTTTGTTAAAGTTCTGAAAATGAAATTGTCTTTTGAAAAAAGCAATTCATTTTTATTAAAATGGTTTAATTTTTCTTTTGACCAGAAAAACATTTTTTGTTGATTTGTAGCATCCCAAATACCAGAAAAATGTGGAAACATTTCCTAGAAAAATATTTGCAGTGAAGCAAATGAAGCTTCATGTGCCCCCAGATTCTTGTATTCAATAATAAAATATGTATGATATGCCTTTCCAAAAAATATGCTTTCTTCAATTTTTTTGGTTATTAAAAATTTATGGTTAGATTACTCAGGCTTGTATTTTATAAATGATTCCACTTTTCTTCTAGGATCTTTGATGATCCCTTTGCATAAGTTCTTTCTTTTATGGGGCTTCGTAATATGTCAATGGATCAATTCCTAGGAATTTAATTCCTTGGACAAAAAGCTGTGTAGTGTCCTTTGGCTATTTAATTCCTTCGACAAGCTCTCTTACCTCATGGATGTGCTTGATTAATAAATATGGCCTTCAATAGATTTCTTCTAAAGCATTTTTCATCCTGAAAACTGATTCTACCCACTGGGTGAGTATGTGGGACTTTACGATTGAAACCTACTAAAATGTTTAAGCTTTAACATAAAATAAGCTGCATTTGGTTTCAAAGAGACTCGACTTTTTGAAAAATGATACTGTCTAAGAAGTCATTTAACTAAAGCTTTTACACATTAGGTTCACATTTTTTTCTTTGAAAATATGTCAGTTTCATGTTTGGTTCACCCACTAACTTCTAAAGAATTATATTGTCATCAGTATTGTCTCTAATTTGTTGACATACATATTTTTATCATATTGAATGAATTTATTTTTATCAAGTGACCCTTTCCTCAGTTGATTACTTTCTATTTATTGGTAATGTTAAATAGTCAAATGAAGTCTGAGTTCCTTTTGACTTTGTACTTCATTTCAGTCGCACACTTAAAAATTACACTTCTCTGGGAGTTACACTTAGACAAACTTCCTTCAAAACAAACAAGAGCTAAGTGTTATCTCTTTGACCAAGTGTTTTAACGTCCAAACCTAGGTGCCTCCCTTGTTAATTAAAAAATAGTGCATATTTGTGCCTATTTACTGATTCAAGCCCTATTTGTGTGGGGACACATTAATGTTTGTAACTTTAATTGAACAAGAAACAAAGCCTGTACAGTATCATTAGTATATACATATAAGTTGCTCTAGATATAAAGAAAAGATCGATGATCCTATAACAAATTCTTTAATTAAAGGAATTTCATAACTACCATCTTTTAATCTAGGAAAACATTTAAGAATACATACTGCTTTCCTAAAAGGCTAAACAACTAACCAACGTATTGTTCAACACTCCCCCTTAATCTGTTAAATGGACATTGTCTATTCCCATCTTGGTAACAATTGTTTAAAACACAGGGTTTCTCAAGTCCTTAGTAAGAGTATTTACTAGTTGGCATATAATGGACAAATAAGGTATATAAATCAAGCCACTGTCCAACTTTTCTTGAACGAAGTGTCTATCTACTTCGACGTGTTTCGTTTTGTCATGCTGCACTAGATTGTGTGCGATATTGATCACAGATTTGTTGTCACAGTAAAGTCTCGTAGGACCATCCCACTGAATCTTCAAATCTTCCAAGGTAATTTTCAACCAGACTAGCTCACAAACTCCTTGTGACATTGCTTGAAATTCTGATTCAGCACTAGTCCTAGCCACCAAAGTTCTGTTTCTTGTTCCTCCATGTAACCAGATTTCTACCAAGAAAAGTGCAATACCCAATAGTAAATCTAAAATCAATGGACCCAGCATAATCAACATTCATGTATGCTTCAAGTATAAGCCCAACATTGTTCTTAAACAAAATGCCTTTCCCTGGAGTTCTTTTAAGGTACTGTGACATCCTATACGCAGTCTGCAACTGAACTTTTTTTGGATTGTGCATAAACTAGCTTATTACACTCTTAACATAAGCAATATCAGGACTTGAAACAAGTAAATAAGTCTCCAAACAAATCTTTGATATGACCCATTTTCAACAGCAGCACACTCTTGTGCTTCTCCAAGGTTGTGGTTGCAATCTAATCAAGTCCAATAATTTCAATTAATCTCAACTAATTCTCTAATATTCATCACTTAATTCTAAAATTCTATTTTGATCATAATATCCTTAAATAACATCCATAATCAGCATTAGCACTATTAATCTCTTCAAGTTTAATTAAATCCTCTAATTCCATAAATTGTTTCAAACCACAATTAAATCTCAAATTAACTTGATTACCCTAAAAAATATTCTATTAACTCATAAAATATTTTAACAATTCCATAATTCTTAACAATTATATTAAATGCAGCTAATTCCTCTAATTAAAGTAAACTCTCTTAATTTTCATAATTTAATATAAAATCACCACTAAATCTCAATTCTTTCATCTATAAATTAATTAATATCATTATATATTTATCTAGTTCATTCCCATGCTATTAAATCTCTAATAAACATTAATTTCATAAATTTAAACCCAAACTATAATTATTGAAAAACTCAATAAAAATTCATAAAATATCACCGAAGTATCTATTTCAAAGTCCTTTGTCAAACATTGTTTCAAAGCCTGCCTTTTCTTCTCAGCATTTTTTGTCACTGTTATATTATCAACACATACCAGAAGAATTGTGATTCCCTTTGAGTCCAAGTGCTTGATGAACAGTGTATGGCCTCCATGGCATTGTTTATATCGTGTAGCTAACATTACTTTAGCGAATCTTCCAAACCAAGCTCTCACAGACTGTTTCAGTCCATACAATGCTTTTTTAAGCCTACACGCTTTATTCATTGCTAGATTGCCATCAAAACCAGGTTGAAATTTCATGTATGTTTTCTCCTTAAGATTCCATGTGAGAAGACATTGTTCACATCAAATTGTTGTAAATGCCAATCATAATTAGTAGCTATAGGGACTATAGGGTTTTGACTGCGTTCATCTTAGAAATCAAGGCAAAAGTTTCTTGATAATCTAGCCAATAAGTCTAAGTATACCACTTGGCCACTAGCTTCACTTTATACCTCTTGAGCGTGCTATCTGCTTTATATTTCACAGTAAAGACCCATTTACATTCCATTGGTCTTTTTCCTTCAGGGAAGTCCACTACTTTCCAAGTCTTGTTTTTCTCCAAAGCTGGATTTCAACATTCATGGCATTTTTCCAATCTTCACAGGATAAAGCCTCAGATAATGTTGTGGGAATAGACACTTTGTTTAGGCTCATGAGAAAATCTTTATGATGGTGAACATTTTTCAAAAGAAACAAAGTGAGAGTAGATATAGTGCATTCCTTAGTTCCCTAGTTCCTTCCTGATAGCAATGAGCAAATCAAATATAGGATGAACTGGCAAAGAAGGTCAAAAATTGGTACCTCATCTCTAGAATTAGAGTTAGATGTTTGGAATTGCATAGGTTCAAGAGCTGGATTCTTCTTGCTCGGGTATACCTGAGAAAACCATGTTATCAACAGTGTTGTTACCTCTAATTACAGGTGTAGGAACATGACTTAGTGAGAACACGAGTTCAAGCTGGTGTTGAGAAAGTTTAGGTTGTTTTGAGGAAATACAAGCTCAGGTTGGATAGATACGGACTTGGATTGGGTCTGAGAAGGCACAGCCACAAGGGCTGGAGATGAAGGCATGTCAAGAAGAAAGAAGTCTCTATTTCTATCTTTTATCTTCCAAAAACATGTTTTCCACCTGAAGATAAGGTTTAGTAAAGGTGGACTCACTTTTGGCAAAAGTGACATCTATAGGGAAAATCTTTTGACAGGAGGATGATTGTATTTATATCCCTTTTGGGTCGAAGAATACCCTAGAAAAACAATCTGATTTGCTTCTATTTTGGTTGTGAATGTGGGCAAATGACACAACCTGATATTTTAGGAATAAGATTTGTGTTACTGAATCAGGGTAGAATTGAGAGTCTATCCATAGGACTTTGAATCCCAAAATCCTTGATGGTTGTTTGTTTATGAGATGTGTGACTGCAAAAATGGCTTCTCTCTAATAAAATGATGCCTTGCATTATCTGACATGAACCTTTTGATTTGAACACCAAATTGATTTTTGATCATGTTATGGAAATCTGGGAGAACACTACTCGCATCATTTAGATTTAAGCCACAAAATCCAGGTGACCCCAGTACAATCATCAACGAAAGAAACAAACTTTCTAGCCCTGGAAATATTAGGAATAGTGGATGGACCACATGTCACTATGAATTTATATGAAAAGAATAAAACTTTTTTTTTTTTAATCACTGATTGGAAAGCTTGTATGTGTTTCTCAAGTTCACATACATCACAATGAAAATTTTCGCTATCTGGCCCTTTAAAAAAGGAAGGAAACACAACTTTAAAAATTCTGAAGCAGGGGTGTCCAGGTTTGAGGTTAAAGCCATATCTTGTTTTTATTGGTAAAAGAATGCTCAGAAAGAATATAGTATTTTAGTTTGGGTAACACTCAGATTTCCAGGTGCTTAAAGGTATTATAATCCGTCCTTCTGTTTAGCATGTCCAATCATCATTCCCGAACCCTGGCCCTGATTACTTTGCAGTTTATATCTTGAGAGAGTTTATTTCTAAATACAAGATTAGTGAATAGCTTTGGGACATAAAATACATTCTTAGAATAATGGAGGGATTAATCATGATGTCTCCAACACTTGCTACAGTGGTTAATGAACCGTCTGCTGTAGCTATTTTCCTGCTGCTAGGACAAGGAACACATGTACTAAATTGATGGGGGGAATGTATCATGTGACCTATGGCTTCCAAATCAATAGTCCAAGAATTTGCAAATGATTCATCTGAGGCATTTAAACCATGCAAAAGAGAAAATTTATCTGAATATGGTAATGAACATCTACCTATGATAGGTTCATTATCTTCTTAGTAGAAAAGAAGAAAAGAATGGCTATGAAGGTTAAGAAACAAATAATGGAAATTAAGCCTCTGAAACCTTCAACATAATGGTCAGTGTGGCAGATATGAATGGCAACGAAGGCCAGAAGAAAAAATTCTGTTTTTAGTTGTGAACAACAAAGGAGAGCAGGGCACTATATTCAGCAATAAAGGCTGAAACAGGAGATAAAAAACAGGTCAGTATATTGAGCAATGAAAGCTGAAACCTAAATCCACGAAGCCTAATTAGACTCTGATACCATGTTGTAATTTGAGACTGAATAATAATCTTATTTCTTAGAAACAAAGCCTGTACAGTATCGTTAATGCACACACTTGCCCTAGATATAAAAGATTGACTATCCTATAATAGATCTCTTAATTAAAGGGTTTCAAAAACTGATATCAGATGCCTTAATTAGAGGGATTTCAGAAACTTCTATTTCTAATCTAGGAATACATCTATTAATACAAATGTACAGCTTTTCTAAAGGGCTAAACAACCAACAGGCATGTTGTCCAACAACTAAACCATTTCTGCTCCTCATAACAAGGTTACTTGGTGTTTCTATTTTTGTAACAGAACCTTGTAATAAAGTGTTCTAGAGATGAGTGCTTATGCAAGAACAACCATTATTAGACATGAAATGTCTTTCTAAGGCAGTTAAAGCTAGTAGTAACACCCTAACATCCTAGGGAAATGTTTTGAAACCAAACATTTAAACCTCGAAACTTCCGTTGGTGGTGATTCATATTGTTTGAGGGGTTTGGTAATCAAAGTGGCCAACTTGTAGATTTTTTTGGAAATTTAAATGAGTTCAAATAGTGTAATTATTGATATTTTCTTGGCAGGTACACAAGTTTCATCCAACCAGTGACGGCTTCAAAACTATGTAAAGATGTTTGTCTCTTTCAATTGTATTTTTTCTTTTGATCTTTGTCCGCCCCTCCCCAAGCAAATAATCTGAACGGATTTTGGCCTTTTTGCAGGTTAAGTCACATAAAGATGTTGTGCACTTTGAGACTGCATTGTCAAACTACATAATGTAGCTAGGCTAGCTCCTTATCAACCTGTAAGTCGGTATGGTAATTCTAACTTACGGATCATTTTGCTCTGTCATCAACCTCCTGCTAGTTTTTAGTTCTAAGCAATTCTTGATTTTCAAGAAGTTTGTTGACAAAGGCTCAGATGATTCTTATGAAGCAACAATCTTCCATATTTCCTCTGCATCTGTCTTCAGCTAAGAAACTCCAGTTCTGTTGGTTTTAGATACTCATGTAATCTTTTCCTGATTAGATCTTTACTTTTACTCATCCAAATTACACATCTGAGAAAAACAATCAAGGCTACAAAAAGATGCAGTTTCAGATAGCAAATGACACTGGATCAACCATGGTTCATGGTATGTTTTGATGAAATATTATTTCCATTTTCTGCAGATAATTTTTCCAGTTAAGTAATTGATACAGTCAAGGAAAACTAGATTTAGGGATTATCTTGGTTTGATTTTTAACTATCAAACTCAGATTTTTTTTCTTTTAGTTTTAAACATGACTAGTTTAGATTTTTGGTACGGTTTAGGGATTTAATTCATTAGAAATATTTAGAAATTGTTTGGGTCCTATCCTATTTTGTATGGGCTCAGTATTGTCTAGTTTGAGATTATAAAATCCTGGTAGTAGGGTTAGAATCTTCCAAGTTTTAGGTTCCTTAGGATTGCTTCGTTAAGTTTTTTGATAATTGAATTTAGTGTGTTTGATTTGGATAGCATGGCACCTACTTTCCCTCTCTAACAATGTATGCATGCTTTCACATGCATATGTGCATGACAATATCATGTCCTTGGTGTTTGTCTGCTCATGCATCCTCAGACCTTTGGGAACCTTAGTGAATACTTGATTCTTTTAAGAGTGGTGGATAGTTGATTGATGTTGACAAGTGCAAGAAGAAAATACATTAACTATTGAGAGTGATGGATATGCGTTTGTTATCCATAATTGCATTGTAATCAGTGTGGTCAAAAGCGCTTGCCTGGGCTCCTAGGCGCACCAGGCGAGGCACTAAAATAGCTTAGCGCTTTTGCTACTTTTTGTTGCACTTCATGTAAGAAGTGATCAGTTTGTGATTTTTTTTTTTTTTTTTTTTTTTATACATTTGAACTTTACAGGCTGCATTTTTATTTTTATTAGCTAATTAGGGCACCACTTACTTGGGGTAAAGTAGTCTTTAAAATCTATGCATAATAACTTTAGATGGAATAGGAAAGGTCTTATATGACAGCTGCTCTTTTTTATTCTTTTTTTATGTTGGCAGTTTCGCTCTTATTAGCTAATTAGGGCACCATTTACCTAGGGTAAAACAGTGTAGTCCAAGGCGCTTGCCTAGGCGCAAAGGCGATGCTCACAAGGCCTGAAGCACCTCTAGACCTCCAAGGCAAGGCGCCTTTAGTGAGGTGTGCACTTTGTGCGCCTAGGTGATGCGTTTTCCAAAGGTGAGAGGCGCAAAAATCTCGCCTCTGCCACAAAATATAATATAAATGTTTCTGAAATTTGAAAAAAAATAAAGGCTAATTACCCACTTATAACTCCTAACATTAGGGATATTTAAATAAATTTAAGTTACATAGAAAATCTAAAAGTTTTACTTTGGAAAGTGAAATGTTAGGGCATTTATATAAAAAATACAGGAAGTTTCCTAATGAAAATTGGAAACTAAAACAAAAGAAGTTGCTGTTCAAAACTTTAAATCAAATTAAAGTTTAAAAAAAAAAAAAAAAAAAAGCTACCTTTCTTCAATTCAACTACATCAGTATCAAAATTCAAACAAAAAACAAAAGAAAGTTGTCACTCTTCAACACTCCAAGAGTCGTCCGAAGCCATGACCAGCCAAATGTTGGGGCATTTATATAAAAAATACAGGAAGTTTCCTAATGAAAATTGGAAACTAAAACAAAAGAAGTTGCCGTTCAAAACTTTAAATCAAATTAAAGTTTAAAAAAAAAAAGCTACCTTTTTTGAATTCAACTACATCAGTATCAAAATTCAAATAAAAACAAATGAAAGTTGTCACTCCTCAACACTCCAAGAGTCGTCCGAAGCCATGACCAGCCAAAACAAAGACAGGTGAGTGTCTTTTTAACTTTTAAACACTTTTTTTTTTCCCCATTTTATTTATATATCCATTCAGCTTTTCTTTGTTCTATATCATATATCATTCTACATTCTACTCTTTTTTCTTTTTATTTCTCGAACTATTATTATATATAGTCATTTTTTTTGTTCAATTTTATTACAGGCAGCCTATAATTGATTTTTCAATACCCATGAAAACAAAAAGGACTTGTTGCCATCATTGCGCCTTGCTTCACTCGGGCAAGCACTTGCACCAAGCTCCTTTAGCTACCTTGGGGTAAAATAGTCTTTTATAACCTAGACATAATAACTTAAGATGGAATAAGAAATATCTTGTATGGCAGCAAAATAACCACCTTTGAAAAAAGCGGAACATCCACTCATAATTCTCAACGGTACCGAAAATACATCGAATTAACCACCTTTGAAAAAATTGAACATGCACTCGCAATTCGCAATCAAAGCTCATCAAGAATAGAGGAAATAGAAATGTGTTAAATTTTACAATTTAAGAAATAAAAAGGGTAAAAAAAAAACAGAGCCAAATGAAAAACAAACAGAGCAGGAGCTAAGGGTGGGAGGACAGAGAAACAAAGAAGACCCAAACAAGGCAAATGCACCCTAGCAATGGAAAAGATCTGTTGTGGTTGCCTTGGGGAGTGGTGTTCTGTCGAGATTCTAGTGACGTCCTGCAGTGGTGATGGAATTCCAACAACTTTTTGGCGCATATATGCCGGATTCTAATAAACTGGAAGATTTCAAGTTTGATGATTGTGGTCTTTAAAATTGAGGAGGCATGCTGGAGGTAAAGGTATATGAAGTGTACCTGTTTTGGGCTTTGTGCCTCTGCTGAGGTACGCACCTTATTGACAGTGCTCGACTTTGAGGTTCAGATCTGCAGATCCTTGGGCCTGGAATGCCTTGTGCGCCTTTGACAACTAAGGCAGGCGCCTTTGAGGTTCAGAGGCACGTACCCTTCGGTCCAGTGTGCCTTGCATTGGGTAGGAGTGGGACTGTTCAGTTCAACTGAAAAGTTAAACTGAAGAGTCTCAATTTGGAAATTTAGTTTGGTTTTTTCAAAATCGGTTCATTTTTGTTTTATATTTTGGCATTTTCAGTTAAATTGGTTCGGTTTTACAAAAATTTAAAACCAAAATGACTAAACCAACCAAGCTACCTTCAATATTGTACCGTTTTGGTTTTTGTTATCAGTACCTTTGTAAAATGCAACCCTAACAACACTTCTCACAGCTGCCTGCTGCCCCCTCCTTTCACCTCACTCTCCCCTCTATTCAACACTTAACAATTGTCTGAGCAAATTCATAAAAGAAAACTCCATCTTGAATTCTGGTGTTGATTTGGAAGTGATGAGTTTTTTTATTTTTGGTTTTGTGTTAACAGCTCAAAATAAAGATATAGTTGTGCATTTTCTTTAATTTGATTTGACTTTGTGGGTAGATATCTTCTTCTGTTAGTCTTCGTGATTGGGATTTCTAGCTCCTTTCTCTGTTTCTTGGTGATTGGAACTGGTTGCTGACTCATTCAGGTAGTCCATCAATGGATTCTCTCCTCTTTTATGTAGTACTGCAAGTAATAAATTTCATGGTTAATTATTTTCAATTTTAATATGCAAATTCTTATTTGCCTTAATAATCATTGGTCATATCTCATTAATTTGTGGATTTCCAAAAGAAAATATTTCATATAGAAAAAAGCTTCAAGAAATATTAATTTCAATTTTTTTTAATTTCTTTATGGATTAATTTTTTTATGAGGTCCAAACTGGATAATGGATAATGATATGGGAAGGGGGAAAATGGTTTCGCTTTTGCGAAGTGCGTAACGGAACACAAATTGGCCTTCAGATTTGGAAATTCTAGCTCTCCTCTTGTTCTTGATCTCATGACAATGTTATTTAAGTTTATATGTCAATTGAATTATTCTGAGTATATCCTAATTAAGGACATTGCTAAGTTTTCAAAAATCCAATTTCTTGCTATCGATTTTCCTTTCCTTTGCAACATCAATGGTGTTTTTCTTGTTCTTTTATGAGTTCGTTCAGGCAATATTGAAATGTACCCAAACCGATTAACCCAAAACAAATTGGTTTGGTTCAGTGCATGAAATTGTGAAATTCGGTTTATTCCACTTTGTTTATTCTGAACTTACCAAATGCCTACCCCTAGCATTGGTTGCGCCTTTGACAACTATACGTGGATCCTTAGACCGTAGTTTGAACTTTAGGAGTTTATTGCTTAAATGTGCTACTTGTTTGCTAATGTACTTGGGTTGTCCATCCTTTTAAATTATGTCAGTACCTTTTAATGTCATTCTAGATGCTTCTTTTCCACTGATATTATTTATGGTTGTTAATACCAGTAACAGTTTTTTTTTTTTTTTTTTTTCCCTTTTTTGGTGTAGGGTTTTGCTGGCTATTTTGATGCAAAGCTCTATAAAGACATGCATCTTGGTATTGAGCCTTCAACAGCAGCACCAAACATGTTCAGCTGGCACAGCACTGTTTAATTAAAGAATGATGAGTTGTCTATATGCACCTTTATTTCTGTTGCATCTTTTATTTTAGAAGTCCACTTGATCTTTTTAACACGATCTTTTTAAGATGCATTCTGTACATTTTTTTTATTTGGTAGCCATATTTCTTGTTTTGTTTCATTTGTTGGACACCATTGTTCAAATATTTGGTCAATGTGACTTTTCTGGTGGATTAATTTTTCTTCTATTAGGCTTGCTATATTTTTCCCTCTAAGGACATCGATGTGCATACGACCTGGTTCTCCTTTAGAAGTACATTTTTGGCGCTGTTGTGGGCCTTCAAAGGTGGAGTACAACGAAAATGTGAACTGTAGTGAAAATTCTTCCATGATATTTTAAAAAAGAAAGGGGAAGATATCCACCCCAGCATTTCTCTTTCAGATAGAACTCCCAATCGCTGATAACCTTTGCTTTGACTTAATCTAACATTCTCCAACACATGCAAGCGTGCATGTCCTTAAAGGTACTAGAGTGAAATGATTGATTATGATGCAGGTTTGGTACGAGTGGTGTGTGACATCTCCTGGCTCGTTAGCTATCCACAACCCCAACGGACGTTCGTGTTGGGTTGGTCTCTAGGTTTCCACATCCTCCGAATATGTGGTCATCAGAACATCTGAATTGGATGATCATGCTCTCCCAAGATCCTACAGAAAGTATGGCGGATACACATGGTTCAAATGTCTTGCACTTTTGTATAAGCTACGTGTTTGATTAGTGTTGTTTAATGAAATGTTTGAGTAGTTTTGTGCTTATGTCAACAAGGTAACCTGCAAACAAGTGCGGTGTGTTTTACTGGTTGGAGTACATACGACGCGGCTGTATTCCGACTTGAAATTCCCTCTCTTTAACTAAGGCCCAAAATGAAGGTAACCTGTACAACACATTAATTGGGTTAAAATACTAAATACGCTTCTTATCTTTTAATAGTAATAAAAAATAAAATGAATTTTTTCATTAAATTTGTATTATTTTCGTTAAATTTACCTATGAGGAATATTTTTGTATATCATTGGACTTCTATTTAACTCATTTTTTTCTATATCTGTTGTAATTGGATAAACAAATAAAATTATACGGTCAAAGAGCGCATTTAAAACAATTAGTTTTAGAGATATTTCAATAAGAATATTGTTTTCTTTAAATTTAAAACATTCTTAAGTCTCAAATTCTCAAAAATACGATTTCCTTTGACGCATCGATGTTTCTGTTAGTAATTTTGTTTGTTTATTTAATTGTAGCAGATATAAAGAGAAATAAGTTAAAAATGAGTACAATTGGTTGCAAATGTATTGTTCAAGAGTAAATTTAACAAGAAAAATATAAATTTAGAAGTAAATTTCATGAAAAATATAAATTCAGAGAAATTTAACACAACAAATTTATGTTGTCATTCATTGTTATTGGGGGACAAATTTAAGGATGTATTTAATACTTTGGCCAATTAATTAAGAAGAGAAGTTGGAGAAAATAGTTTATATCTAAGTATTTGTGATTCAAACCAACTTTGAAATTTTGTTGCCTGATAATTTGAGAATGCTTATGATTTAAGTTGGTACTTCATTAATTTTGGTTTTATGAATTAGGGGTGATTGTTTTGGATCAGTTATTTGAAATTATTCAGAATTGAACCGAAAATTGAATATTTGAAAAATAAAGAAATCGATACCAAATCAAAGTAAAAAAAATATTTATCTCAAATTGAACTGATTTTTAGTTTGGCCCGATTCAGATATTCAGGGCTAATAGATTGGCCTAATTTAATTTGGATATTTAGATATTTTGGATTTTTTTAAAAAGTTAAATTTATAAAAAAAATAGAATTTCAATGTATACATACATAAGTAATTAAAAATTATATATATATATATTCTGGATAACGTTTTGTGTCAATCTAGTTTGATTTAGTTATTTGAACCGGATAAAAATTAATTATCGATACTATTCTAAATTATTATTACAGTTCGGATCAATTTAATTATTTTTTATTCTTTTTAATTTTAATTATTTTTTAATTCGATTAATTGATTTAATTCGATGTATTTAGAATATGTGTTTACCACTATTATGAAATGATAATGAGTGGCTTTTTGAAAGTTGGTTAGTTATATTAAAAAATTTGGGTCGGTCATATCAGTATCACCGTAGACAGACAAGAAGCGTGTCAACCCTATTACTTAGATATTTAAGAGTGTTTGGAATGGTAAATTTATTTCTAAATTATAACACTTTTAGATTTGAAAATTGTTTTAAATATTTACAAAAATATTTTCGTTATGTTAATAATTTAACTTGATTGCTATTATATTGATAATTTAATTTGATTGTTATTGGCAGAATATATATAATTTTAGTTTTGAAAATGTGTTAAATAATTTTTTATCATTCATTATTTTATTTTATCAATTTTTTAAAATCACGTCATTTTTAAAAATTTAATGTAATTAAAAACTAATCTAAAATAAACTAATTTAATACAATATTAATTTTATAGTAAATTTTTTTAAAAAAAGTTAAAAATATATTATTTTATAATATTTTTATATTCGGATCGGCTATTAGATTAGTAAAATTGAGAATTGATCAATAGTTTAATTCAATTCGATTCAATATTAAAAATCATATAATAAAAAAAAAGATTAAAATACAAAATCAAAATTCGAGAAAATTGATTAAAGTTTAAATTTGTATTAAATCAATTTAACTTAAAATTACATCGTTTTGTGAAAAATTTTAAAATTTTTAGAAGTTATACTATTTTATTAAAAGTTTAATTAATTATTTTATCATATTATATTTTGTAATTTAAGATATTTTAAAGTATCATTTATATTTTTTTTTTCAAAAAATTTGAAAATTGATATCTTAAACTGGATCGATCAAACTAGAAACAAATTAACCAATTGATTCGGTCAAAATTAGAATATGCATAAATGGTGATGATTAATACTTAATTATTTTTTAAAATGAATTAAATTTATAAATTTATATTAAAAAAAATTATTATCAGTTATCTAAAAGATTTCTTCTAACGATTTTGCTATTGACAATGCCAAGCCTGTAGTGCTTAGGTGTTTTTCAAGTTGAGTTAATTAAACTATGTGAGATTGCTTTTCTGGTTCAAACGAAGCCCTGAAAAAAGGGAGAGAAGAAACAAGAGAAAAACTAAAGCCCCATTAAGTGAAGGAAAATTTTATGGTGCGATGTTGTACCGGCCTAACACTAATAAGAACCACATGTTTATGGCTCTTAAAAGTAATACTAAATATAATAAGAAGACAGTAAAAAATAAAAAAGGAAAGAGACCAATTAAAGTGATAATACGCCAAATATTTGAACCGACTCTTGAACGAATTTTTTTACATAAATAACTCATAAATAGACGTTTTATACTACTAATAGTAATAACCGACTTTAAAAAATAAAATATATCGAGTCTTCTATAACAAGTTTTTTTTAATTTATATAATAGTTATTTATTATAAGATAATAATTAAAAATAAAATATAGCAAAAATAGAATATATTTGCAAAATTAAGAGATTGCATATATTAATAAAATCATAAATATATAATAATATTAATATACATCAATATTATATTTAAATTAAAAAAATCATAGTATACAACATATGTTAAAATAATTTAATGGCAATAAAAAAATAAGATTTATATAAAAAGATCGAGAATGAGCCTCATGATTATGAGGAAAATTCATGAGAAAATTAACAGCAATATATAAAATAAAAATAGTTTGTGCAATATCAATGTATTCCTAAAATTTAATAAAGTATTTAATGAAAGACAAAAAAAAATACAAGTATAATTAGGAGGGGCTATTTTCTATCTTGAACTGAGAAATCGGACTGAATTGACTGATTATGAATGATTCGATTCTACGAAATATGAAAGGCCAATTCAGTTCGATTTGTCCTTTAAAAAATTTTGATTAATTTGATTTAGTTTATTTTTGATTTTTCAAAATCAAACTAAAAAAATAAATTATAATTTAAAAATATAATTATTTTAAATAGATGACATAAATATAATTTTATACCTAAAAATAAATTAAACATACTAATATATAATAAATCTTATTTCTATAAATTAATTGAATTATGATATGTAGTTCATCCTGAATATAATATAGTCCAACCAAGGTATATGAACCATTGATTTACCACCCTCTGTCCATTAAGAACTGCTAGTCATTCAATAAAAAAATTATTATTATTTCTACTGTTGAACTAAGTTGGTCAAATCTAAGTGAAAGACTTTTTTTGATCTTGACAATAAAAATTGATAGGTACTAATATTTTATTCAAGTGTTGTTTTTACAATATATAAGTTAGCTTTACATTGGAAGTTGGATGAAAGACTAAATCTCTAACTTTATGAGCTTTGGAATTGTAGAAAACCTAAGTTGTCATACCAAAGAGTATTTGGATGCAAGTGCTATATCTTGAATACCAAGGATAATCTTGGAAATTTTGATTCAAAAACAAATGAAGGTATTTTCCTAGGTTATTCCACCACTAGCAAAGCCTATAAAGTTTTTAATAAGAGTTCTATGGTTGTTGAAGAATCCATGAATATTGTGTTTGATGAATCTAGTAAGCTTGATCTTGGAAAAGGTTCTCTTGTAGGTGATTTTGAGAAATTAGAGTTGGAATCAACCACAAGAGATATTGAAAAAGATCATGATGAGGGAAAGCCATCAAAGGAGGAAAAGGAACCTCAACAATCAATAAGTAGAAACTTCAAATCAAGATCTTCCCAAGGATTGGAGATTTTCAAAGCATCACCCAAAAGACCTAATGATTGGTGATACATCCAAGGGTGTAAGTACTAAATCTCAACTCAATTCTTTAGAAAATAATCTTGCTTCCATTTCTCAATTTGAGCCAAAATCTATTAATGAGGCTCTTGATAATGAGAGTTGGGTGATTGCTATGCAAAAGGAACTCAACCAATTTGAGAGAAATAATGTATGGGAACTTGTTCCTAGGCCTAAGGAACACCCTATTGTAGGTTGCAAATTGGTGTTTAGGAATAAGTTGAATGAGTAAGGGTTCATCATTAGAAATAAGACTAGATTGGTTGCTAAGGGATACAACTAAGAGGAAGACATTGACTATGATGAAACTTCTGCCTCCATAGCAAAATTAGAGGCCATTAGGATTCTTTTGGCATATGCATGTTACATAAATTTTAAACTTTTTCAAATGGATGTTAAAAGTGCATTTTTAAATGGAATCATTGAGGAGGAAGTTTATGTTAAACAACTTCCTAGTTTTGAATCTCATATCTTTCCAAATCATGTTTTTAAATTGAATAAAACATTGTATAGTTTGAAACAAGCTCCAAGAGCTTGGTACGAAAGGCTAAGTTCATTCCTTTTGAAAAATGATTTTGAAAAAGAAATTGTTAACACAACCTTGTTTGTAAAAAGACATAAGCATGATATACTAATTGTGTAAATATATGTTGATGATATCATTTTTTGTGCTACTAATGAATTTTTTTGTAAGAATTTTACTAAGTGTATGACTAGAAAATTTGAGATGAGCATGATGAAAGAACTCAAATTCTGCCTTGGCGTATAAGTCAAGCAAATCAAAGAAGGGATTTTCATTAACTAATCCAAGTACATAAAGGATATACTCAAGAAATTTGGCATGAAAGGATGTAAAGTAGCAAAGACACCAATGAGTGCTAGCATCAAGCTATACAAGGATGAATCAGGTAAGTCGGTTGATGAGAAGAGATATCGAGGTCTGATTGACTCTCTACTCTATCTTACCGATTCTAGACCCAATATAATGTTCGGTGTATGCATGTGTACTAGATTTCAATCTTGCCCAAAAGAACCTCATTTTAATGCTGTTAAAAGAATTTTCAAATATTTACATGGAACATTGCATTTAGGTTTATGGTATCCTAGAGATTCATCATTTAGTCTTATAAGTTATTCAAATGCGGGTTATGTTGGTAGTCTTCTAGATAGAAAAAACACTTCAGAAACTTGTCAATTCATAAGAGAATGCTTAGTGTCTTGGTTTAATAAGAAGCAAGTTTCGATTACTTTATCCACCATTGATGCAGGATATGTTGTTACGGGTTGTTGTTGCACCCAAGTTCTTTGGATAAAACAACAATTAAAAGATTATGACAAAGTTGTTGATCACATTCCCATCAAATGTGACAACACTAGTGCAATAAAATCTTTCAAAGAATCCTATCCAACACTCTAAGAGCAAACATATAGACATTAGGTACCATTTTCTTAGAGATCATGTCCAAAGTGGTGAGGTAGTGCTGAAATTTATAGACACTAACCATCAACTCAATGAAAAAAGGATGAAATTCATTAAGAGAGTTAGAAATGCTTGATGGAAGCTCCCTGAAGTGAAATTTGGATCTTATTACAATACTCTTTGAGTGGAATATTGTTCTTGAATAATAGATTGCTATGTGTAATGTATGTGTAGTAAACTCTTTTGGATATCTTAATTCTTTATGCAATAGTGTCTCTCTATGCCAATATGCATGAATTAAGTACCAATATATTAAGTGAATCACAACCTAAAAGGTCAAATCTTATCTTTTATTAGTCATCCTTTTGCCTTCTGTGGTCGCTACTACTTGATTCACAGTCGCGATTTACAGCTACTTGTCATCCGTCTATCTAACCATCAATTTGCGGTCGCTACTTTCTATCCCCACAACTTATTCAAATTTTAAAAGTTTTGACCATTGACCATGCCAATTCATAAGGATTTTTTATCTGTTACTCATATATTTTGTAATCAGCAATCGCGACTTGTTGGTTGCGAATTTGAGTAATTGTCATGCATTTAACTAATTTGACTGTCAATCATTGGCAACCCTTTATTAAATGAATTTTTGACCATTTTTACACTCTTTCTTGACCTGTTTAAACCCTTGAAAATAGTTTTTTAACTTACATTTGCTAAAACACTTCATCCCTCTTCATTCCTACTCTCAAATTCTTTTTTAAACTCTTTTCCATTTATAATGGCCCCTAAGAAAGCCTCCAGAGCATAGAAGAGAAAAGTAATAGCTCAACCATTTGGTTTTCCTACCCTTCACATGATGAGGATGATAAAAAGAAGAGTTATCCTACTCTCCCACCTCCACAGTGATTTGGTGGATCTTCAGGAGAAAGTTGGTGCTACCCCTTGCCACCTCCTAGACTTTGAGGATTGGGAGGACACACTTGAAGAATAGCATGATGAAGAGGTTGAGGAGGGCGATGAAGCTCAAGGTGGAGGAGCAGATGAAACAATCGACGATTTTAGAGATGATGATAGTTTTCCAATTTTCTAGTTTGTTATTAGTTTTTAGAAATTATCTTTTGTTCTTTTTGTCTTTGTAAAGATCGTGATCCCACAGTTTCAAATAAATAAAAATGTTGTTTTTATCCTTTGCAATTGATTGTTTCATATGTTGTGTGATTGCTCTTATTTGGTTCTTGCTATTATCTACTTATTTGTTCTTTGTGTCTGTTCTATCTCAATTATGCTTCATGCACTTGACACTAATGCATCTTAATTCAATGTCTAATCTTTACCCTTTTTTTGATCTTGCCAAAAAGGGAGAAAGGTTAGTAGTAAAATAATATGTACGTAAAGGAAGTATATGTTGAGAGGGAGCAACGAGCAAATAACAATAGGAGCATTCTTATAAATCTTTGATTATTTGATTAAAATTTTTTTTAAATCATTAACCATCCCAACTTCACTCATGCAACTCTTTTTTAAGTAAAACAATTTAAGTTGTCAAAAATAAAAAAGGGAAAATTGTTGTATTAGGTTGGTCAAACCTAAGTTAAAGACCTCTTTTGATATTTACAATACAGATTGATAGGTACTAATGTTTTATTCAAGTATTGTTTTTGCAGTATATAAGTTAGTTCTACATTACAAGTTGGATGAAAGACTAAATCTCTAACTTTGAGGAAGACATCTAAAATTCGCGGTCAAGAACCTATAATTCACGACTGCAACCTTACAATAAGGATGGATAAAGTTAGGCCAAAAGAATCATGGAGGAAATCACAGCCATGATCTAGCTAAGGGGAACTTCGTTGTCACACAGAGGAATTTGCGGTGGTATTTGTGTCCTGTGTCGTAATTGCGAATTTCATAGTTATAAGGAGGGAACCAAGTTTGCAACCACAACATGCCAAGTCCCCAAAGCAACTATTGGAATATCAAAATTAGTGAGGGCAAAACACCTATCGCGACTGCAACCAAAGAAAGGATTTTTTTTCTCGCCAAACAAAGGAATTCATCTCAGTCACGCCCAAGAAGGACATCAATCGTGATAGTGATTTTTGGTTAAACAGATGAACACAATGACTATATTCCTTAGAGCATCAATGACATATTGAGATGTGGAGCAGCCGTTAGACAGAAAACGAGATTCTCTGCCACGATTTCGAGCTTTCCAGTGCAAATTGAAAAATCGTAACCACGAAATGTCAATCACGACCACGACTTTTGTCTAACAGACATTTAATGCAAAATCTGTTTAGCTTCCCTTAGAGATTTAAGGATAGTTTGTGAGTAACGTCTCTTTGGTTGATGTTGGCTATAAATACTACACTAAACAGATATAAATGCAAGATAATTTCATTTATTGTAGTCAAACTCTTACAAATTTAATTCATAATTTCTTATTCTTTGTGAATTCATGATTATTTGGTGTTAGCATTAAACATCTTTGTGATTAGATTAAGAGTTAGTCTAAGCTTCCAAAACTCTTGTAAAAGCTGAAGTGTGAGCCTGCCAAAAACACTTGAGTGAGGTTTTGTGCGAGCCTAGAAACACAAAGTGTAAAGGTTGTCTGTAAGACATAAAACACATTGTACAAGTTTGGTGTGAGATTGAACATACCATTTTGAGTTGAGTGAAATTTCCAATTGTGAAAAATTTGGGAATAGATGTAGGATTTGTTAACACTAGAAACACTAAAAATATTTTGTCCTTATTGCTTCTACTTCTTCTTAACTCTCTAAACACCTAACCTTCCCTCCAATATTTTTAAATCTCTCACCAATTCAACCCCCTTTCTTAGTGCATTAGGGTCAACATCTACAAATATAACATTACTAATTTATTCAAATATATAAAAACTAAGCATCAAATATAAAAATTAGGTTAAATTTTCTTTTCTAACAAATCTTTGTTACTCTTGTCAATCTTACTTTGTCATAACAAGTGGATATTACTTTTATCAATCTTATTTTGTCATGTATTCTTTACTAATACTACTCAAAATCCTAAACTGTGGATATTACTTTTATCAATCTTATTTTGTCATGTATTCTTTACTAATACTACTCAAAATCCTAAACTTTCGAGCCCATAATAAAATTTATACAAGCATACAGATGAATATAACTCCATATAATTTTAAATTTTATTCTTTCATTTAATTAGTTATGTAACTTATTTCACTTCACACAAATATCTTTTTTTGTTATTTTATATACATATTGTATTTCATTATAAGCAATTCATTCTAAATTTTTGATATTTTTATTTCATATTTTTTTGTATATTTTTGTTCTCAATTGTAAAGTTTTACCTATTCCTCTTTTTTTAAATCAATTATTTTAAAATCAACTTTGATTAAAACCTTCACAAATAACAATAGAAACAATATCACTTTAGTCATTTATGACTATTTATCAATAGTATTTTTTATATGTATAAGATTTTCTAAGTTATATAGTATTTCTAATCGTATCAAGTTCACTACAATATTTTTTTCTAAAGTGGTATTAAAATTTTAATTACATGTATATCGATATTCACATTTACTTATTACATTTTTTTTGTACTTTATATTATGTGTTTTACATTATTAGTAATGAATCTAATTATATTACTCAAGTAACACTAATTCTTTTAATAGAATTACATTATTACTCAACTTACATGTTTTACATATTAAAATATGATATATATTTTACCTGAATTAACCTTCAAACCAAGACTATTAAGATTCATATAAATGTGTTATCAATATGAGTAATATAAATAAGGGACAATTTTAATTTATTAGTCTCTAAAAATTTAAATATTAATTAAGAAGAAATATCATGTTATATTATCCCCAAATGGACTTAAAATAAGTGTTAGGGACAACTTAATTATTTAAAAATTTTGAGATATAATTTCAAATAAAAAAGAGACAAGTTTAGTCCCAATCTAATGTGAAAAGAAGTTATTGTCTAGTATATTAAGTAAAGAGATGACTTAAAAATATTAAATGTGAAAGTGCTAAAAAAATTTTTGAAACTATTACCAAATAAAAGTATAATCTCTTCAAATAATAGAGAAAATTGAACTCATCAATATACTAATCTATTTTCATGGCTTTTTACAAATCTGAATTTCTTTTATTTTTATTTATTTCTTATTCAAATTATTAATTCTTTGAATTGAATGAATATATATTTAGGTTGATTCATTTTTTTTTATCCTATTTCAATTTGTTTGATTGTTTATAATTTAGATCTTTTTCCTTAAACCCAAAATCAAATATATCTATCTCAATTTTTTTATTCAAATATCTACATCAGCTCCACTTTAGCGCCAAACCTATTAAAAATCATGTCAAAGTACTATTGATAAAAAAAATCGTATATTTCAAAATTAAAAAAAAGAATAGGATTAATTTGACATAAAGATGAAAACTTTGAATTTTTCATATAATTTTGTCATTTTATAATTTTTATTTATAATTTTGTCAAATAACAATCATTTATAATTTTTATTTTTATGAATTAATTTATTAAGCTTTAAATTTAGTTGATTTCATATTTATTTTTAATGATTAAAATTTATACTTTGTAATTATTTTTGCCAAACAAAGATATAACATTTTTTTAGTATTCATTATAATTTTTTTTCTTTATATTCAGTTGTAGTTTATATATTTTATTAATTTTATTAGTGATTATGAATTTTTATTTTTCATATATTTAATTTCATATTCTTTAAACAAATTTAATTTATTTTGAGTAATTAGACAATTATTTTTTGATATTAATAGTGACTTATTTGTATGAATATTATTTTTTTTATATAAATTAAGTTATTAATATTTATATGAATATTGTTTAAAGTACTTTACATAAAAAAATATTAGTATAAAACTTAATTAATATCATATTCTCAAAATTTAAATGAAATTATTAATTAATTCATATTTACAAAGCAGTGCGAGTTATCATGTTGCTAACTCATGAAGCAAATCACAACTAACATAATATTATCATGCTCACAACTTGTATCAGACTTCTCTATCATTTCTAAGAGTTAAGTAATTGATTTTATATATACATAGACACACATTAGTTAGCATGTTTTTGTTTTTAATGTTTTTGATCAACTAATTCAAAAATCTAACTTAATCTAAATTTCATATTAATATATCTCATCACAAATAGTTTTATAACTGATATTTGTACTATAACTAAAATTAATTTGCGAATCATTTTATTTAAATACTATCTATAGAATAACAAAAATAATTAATTAAATATATTTTTAAAACTCATCATTTGATTTTTAATTTGATTGAAAATTAATTATAGACCTCATTAAATATTTTTCATATAAAACAGTATTATTTTAATATGTAAATATATATTAATATTTAGATACAGTAAAATGCGATAAGATGACCTTATAATAATTGCATCAATTAATTAAAAATATATATAATATATAATATGTTTTCAATAATTAAGCTTAGGAACAATATAGAGATGATACAAAAGAATAGGATTAGTTTGATATAAAGGTGAAATTTTTGGCATTTCATATAATTTTGGTAAAATTAATGTTAGACTTGATTGAATATTTTCTTAAATTTAGATGATTAAAGATGAAAATTTTCACAACAGCTATTACCCATGCTCTTGCAACATTGCCCCGTAATGTGACTGGTGAAAGGAAATACTAAATGTGACGTCTTAGTAGCTTTCAAAAAAATGTGACGTCTTAGTAAGTGTTTCAATTAGGCTCGTTGAGTCCGATTTTCTGATGAGGAATAGACAGGTCCAAGTCCAACACGTGATTTTACCGAGTTACCATGCACTTTGAAGTGAAGTAAATTCTTAATTACCAAATTGGCACATAAAATATAGAATAAGAAATGTAAATGTTATTCTGAATTTTTTTTTTTAATTTTGATGTGTGATTCAACAATTACTTCTCCTTTCTTTTTTTTTTTCTAACCGTCCGAATAAACAGATATTTCAGTGTCACTAGAAGAGCAATCTCTCATGGTCTTCCATGAGGAGATTTAAAAAAGGAAGCACCACCACAAGAAGCACAGCTTGCGCCAGTGTTTTAAAAACTGATTCACCAATAAACCAATCAATTGATTGATTTTCAGATTAATTAGCTGAATTGATTTGATTTAAATAATAATAATAAAATTTATAAATGTTATTAAAATAATTAAATAATTTTAAAATATTTTAATATAAAAATATTTTTATAATAAATAAAAATAAAAATAATTTTAAAATCAATTCAAAACTAATCAAATTAATTAGTGATTCAATTTCTAATTTAATCCATTTGACTTATTATTTTGATATAATTCTCAAACTATTTTCCACTATTATTGATAAAGATATTTGCAAGTATATGAAATCACTCAAATAATATAATCACTCATGGAAATATAATACTAAATGAGAAATTATTTTTATAGAAATTGAATATTAACTATTAAAATTATAGTAATTCTATTGTTATTTAGATTATGAATAAACTATCAAAAAAATTTCATATCAAGCATAATTTTTAAATATATCCTAATTTTATTTTTTATCAATAAAATACATAAATTTTATTTTTTTATATTAAATCTATTCCCCAAATTATGAGTCTCTCAATTTTTTAATTGTTCTAATTAAATTTTAAAATAATTTTTATTCTAATTAGATTAATAAATTTATTTTTTAAGTTATTCAATCCTAAATAATATTAGAAAATTATTTTTATATTTTATTAATAAAAATAATTTATAATTTTGAAATAATAACAGTTAATTTCAATTTTAAAAAATTAAAAAAATTGAAATCAATCAAATTTTCTAAAGCTAGAAAATTTTTCAAGCGTTTCTTCAACCTAAAAATAGAATATTTGAATATTAAACACTTAATATCTAATTATTTTTAATAATACATTCAAATGGCATATATTTTTAGATTAATTTATATGTAGCATAAATTTAATAAATTTTAATTTTTATATTTTATTTGATAAAAATAATTTATAATTTTTAAAGGAATAAACTATTTTTAAAAATTTTGATAAAAAAAATTAAAATCAATCAAATTTTTTTAGTTTAGAACTTTTTCACTCTTTATGTATCAAAATATTATAATATTTTTTTAGTTTGCTAAAAATCAAAATACAATTATCTTTTATTCTCTTTATCATCAAATATTTAATATTTAAGAAATCTCAAAAATTAATTCAAATAATATAGATTTATAAGCCTTAAGATAATTAATATTTTTCAATATAAGAATAGCATTGTATATTGATTATGATGAAATTTATAAATCTATATTTGAATCAATTATTGTGAATAATTTAATAATAAATATGTAATAATAATAATAATAATAAATACATTGATGTATTGTGTTTAAATTTCTATGAGAAATCAAATTTTATTACTAATCCATCCATTTAATTCAAATAGAAGTATGATCTAAACTTTTATTAGAAATCATAATAATTGTATTAATACATTATATTCAAACTTTTATGAGTCATTAAATTCTATTACTAATACGTCCATCTAATTCAAAATAGTAATAATTGCATTGATGTGTTGTTTCAAATTTCTATTGGAAATTAATTTTACTACCAATCCATCTATCTAATCTAAATAATATATAGAATAAAATTTTATTAGAAATCATAATAATTACATTGATCCGTTATATTCAAATTTCTACAAGAAATCAAATTTTACTACTAATATGCCGATGTAATCCAAAAAATAGATATAAGTTGGATCCAAACTTATATTAGAAATTAAAATCAAATTATATATTAATAAAAAAAATAATAATAAAATTACACATATTCAAATTATGCATTAATAATAATAATAATAATAATAATAATAATAATAATAATAATAATAATAATAATAGTTGTAGTAGTAGCAGTAGCAGTAGTAATACTTGTATTGGTGCATTGTGTTTAAATTTAAATGAGGAATCATCTAATTCAAATAGAAGTAGGATCCGAATTTCTATTAGAAATCATAATAATTGAATTAATACATTGTGTTCAAACTTCTATAAGAAACCAAATTCTACTACTAATATATCCATTTAATCTAAAAAAAATAGAAGTAATTCAATTAGAAACCATAATGATTGCATTGATGTATTGTGTTCAAATTTATATGAAAAATCAAATTCTACTATTAATTTAATCCAAAAAACATATATAAATAGGATCCAAACTTTTATTAGAAACCAAAATCAAATTATGCATTAATAATAATAATAATAATAATAATAATAATAATA
>CATIWR010049680.1:0-13690 GCA_949677035.1 Omphalea diandra | reverse complement strand
ATTAATTTATTTTTTAATTAAATTTTAGTAATTTAAGCGTAAATTAATTTAATTTGAAAATTTATTGAAATTTTGAAAGTTTAATAAAATTTAGTAAGCTGAATTTAGTTTAATTTCAGAAATTTTTGAAATTATAAATTCGTTAAAGTGAATAAGTTAAATTTGTGTAGTTAATTTTGTGTGTGTGTCTTTAATTTGCGAAATTTGTGTAGTTTAATTAAATTGTATCAAGCTTGTAGCAAGTTTTATCTTTCATTTTCCCTATTTCAGAATTCTTAATATGCTTGGTGCACATGTATGGAATGAATTTTTCACAATACAACAAAAGCCAATTCATATGTGTGATAATTTACATGAGAGTTTTAGGATATTTTGGAATTCATTCTTTCATGATATCTATTTATTATATAAGACAATTATCATACATATGAATGAGTTTTTGTTGGGGTATTCATTTCAATAACATAACAACCTTATATTTTTATTGACAATTTTAGTACTGTGTATGATTATTATCACTACCAACTAAGATTGACAGAAAATTATATACAATATAAAATTAATATTAATGCCTAGATAAGTGAAGATATATTATATGGTTAAGAAAGGCAAACACCCTTGTTACTTAGATTTGTCTAACTGTAATACATAGATTTGTTTTAACTAATGGTTATTGTTTTATGTTGACAATTCATCGCAACCTCCAATGATGAGGGGTGATTGTCTCTGGATATATGCTAGGTTGAAAAATGACCTTTTAAATCTAGAATTTGTGGATGGTGTTGAAAAGTTCATTGAGTTTGCATGTTTGTCATCCATAATGGATGGATGGACAAAAATAAACTTTCCATGTCCATGCAATAAGTGTCAAAACTGACAATATCTAGATGTGGAGACAGTAAAGGATCATCTGCTACAATATGGCTTCAAACTCAAATATTACATATGGACAAAGGATCATCTGCTACAATATGGCTTCAAACTCAAATATTACATATGGACAAGGCATGGGGAAACGGAGGCAATAACGATTGAAAGTTAGACTATACATGGATACTAAGAACTCACAGTTATAGTTGACAATTATTATTAGCCAAGGGTGATGGATGTTACTGGTCCTTTATTTAATCCAAATGTTGATGATGATGAGGTTCCTAATATTGAGGCTTAAAAATTCTATGACATGCTCAACACTACAAATAATCCATTATGGTTTGGGTGTGAAACTTATTCATAATTATCCCTTGTCTCTATAGTGTTGAATCTTAAGGCCAAACATCATTTCTCAAAGCATGCTTTTGATGCATTTGCTCAATTCATTAAAGAGGTTGTGATGAAAGATAATCTTCTCATAGAAAACTTTTATGCTATAAAACATTTGGTGCGCGAGTTAGGTTTGCTAGTGGAGAAAATACATTGTTGTCTAAACGGTTGCATGATTTATTGAGGGAAGATATCAACTTGACTGTGTGCAATTGTGGCCATCAATGATACAAAAGAAGTCGTGCCACTAATAGGAATCAATGACAAAAAATGGATGTACCTTTCAAAAAGATGTATTACTTCCCATTGACGCCACGACTTCTTAGATCATATGCTTCCAAAGCGATTGCTAAAGAGATGAGGTGGCATGTAGAGCATGAAGTTGATGACGGTGTAATGCATCACCCATAAAATTCAATTGCTTCGAAGCATTTTAATAATGTTCATCCAGATTTTACTTCCAAAATTAGAAATGTCTGTCTTGGCCTTTGCACAAACGGATTTCAGCCATTTCGCCAATCCGACCAATAGTACTCTTGTTAGGCAATGATACTGATAGTGTATAATCTACCTTTATGGATATGTTTGAAGGAGACATTAATGTTCTTAACTGTCCTTGTCCTAAAACCTCGAAATCTTAAAGACAAGCTAGACGTGTTTTGGTAGCCGTGTATTAGTGAGTTGAAGTAGTTGTGGGATTATAGGGTTGAGGCATTTGACATATCTAAGAATTAAAATTTCCCGTTGCGAGCGGCTTTAATGGGGACAATCATCGACTTCCTTGTATATATAATGTTATATAGTCTACAGTAGGACGTTTGGCTTGTCCTTATTATATGGAGAACTTTGATGCATTTACCTTTAGTAAGAGTGGTAGGCAATCATGGTTTGATAATAACATAAAGTTTTTAGATGATGACAATCCTTTCAAAAAGGAATAGGTATGATTTCAAAAAAATCGAATTGTGATGAAAGTTGCACCACCTATTAGATCAGGTGAAGAAATGTTAAATATGATTGATGAAATCACACTGAAAAGGGAAATAAATGTTGTTGCTAATGAAACTAATGGTCGCTCAGTAAATCATGGGGTTGGAAAAAAAGAAACATTTTCTGGAATTTGCCTTACTAGAGCTCTAATCTAATTCAACACAAGTTTAATGTCATGCACATACAGGAAAACTTTTTCGGCAATATTTTCAACACGGTGTTGAATATACTTGGTAAAACAAAAGACACTATGAAGTCTAGGCAAAAGCTAAATGAATAATGTTGAAGGCCAGAGCTTGACAAGTCTTCAACTGTTAAATATCCTAAAGCTTGCTACACATTTGGCAAGAGAGCCAAATTAGTTTTGTTCCAATGGATAAAAAATTTGAAATTCCTTAACGGATATGTGTCAAACATGGAAAGATGTGTTGATATGCAGAAGTTGATGTTGTTTGGCATGAAAAACCACGACTGTCATGTATTCATGCAGAGGTTAATGCCCAATGCTTTTCATGAACTACTACCTAATAATGTGTTAAAGGCGCTAACTGAGTTGAGCCTATTTTTCAAAACATTAATTGTAACTTTCATTACAAATGAATATATGGCTAGAATTGAAACAAATATCCTAATTATCCTATGCAAGCTTGAGGGAATTTCCCCTCGAGTGTCTTTGATTCGATGAAACATCTTTCTGTTCACTTACCATATGAGGCTCATATTGTTGGTCTCATACAGTTTCGCTAGATGTATCCATTTGAGAGGTTAGTAAAACTTTTGACTTCAATCATACTAATATGCTGATATTTTCTATGTTATTGAAATTACAACTATCACTATATAGGTATCTTCGAAGATTGAAGAATAATGTCAAAAACAAGGCACAAGTGGAAAGCTCAATATACAATGCCTATGTAGTTGAGGAAGCATCGACATTTTGTTCGTACTACTTCAAGGATCATGTGCAAACAAAAGTAAGAATGGTACCTTACAATTATAAAGGCAAAGATAATCAATCAAATGATGAAAGGAAATTATCGATTTTCAAATACAGTAGTAGATCATTTGGTCGTTCAAGAACAAGACATATGACATTAAAGGAATACAAGGCTATTTAGTCATATATCTTACTTAATTATGAGGAAGTCGAGCCTTTTATAAGATTAGTTTTCTATTACTAAGTTATGATAAAATAGTAGTCTAGATAAAACACATCACTTATGTCCATATTTGATAGGCTTTTCACTGATATGTTGCACCAACATAATCCACACATTACTGATGAGGAAGTGGATGCAAAACTTGAAGGGGTTTCATTAAATGGTTATATGCATACGTAAGTCTTCTTATTCTTAACTATCGATTTTATAAGTTCATTTCTCAATTTCATTGGATAAGTCTTTATTATTTCAAGCACACCGTAGAACAAGTAGTCTTTATTATTTGGTGATGTGAATCGTACCAAATTATTTAAAGTGAACAATTTGAAAATTTTATTGTTAATATAACTTATTGTATATAGTATAGTTTTATATATATGTTGTTGGTAAATTTGGACATGTATCTCTTAAGTCATTCTCTTAGTGTGTAATGATAAATGTCAGAAAATATTTTTCATTTAGGTGCACTAAGAGAACTGTAGTGAGAGACTATTGAAATTTAGTAGCTGTGAACTATATTGTTACGACAAATTATTATATGACAATAAATTTCTCAATGAGTTAGGTTTTTACCTTCTAGGTAAGGGAAGATAAGGAGATAATATTAGATATTAAAAAATTTGAAAAATAGCATAGAAAATATTAAACTAAAAAATATTATATGTATATATGTTTAATTGCATTATTACACTGAAATTTTTAGGAATTTATAATGAGATCAGATAGGAATTAGATGTATTATAAGCTGGAGGATGAGTTATTATGTTCAGAATTCTTAGAAAGTGTAAACCATTTCATTCAATTTGCAATGTCTCAATCTAAATTTATGAATGAAATTAAAATTAAATGTTTGTGTAGTCATAATAAGTGTTAGAATCGCAGTTATTTGGACCATAATATAGTAATGTTGCATATTATGCAAAAGGGTTTTGTTACTATAAATAGTATTTGCATGGTGAAGTATGTGATTTAGGAACATCAGCCACAGATGAACCTTAACTTCTAAATGATAATGCCTTAACTTCTAACAGATAATGTATGTCCAAGTGAATCAGAACCTATTGCATAACATAACATGCTAATGGATATAGCTGGGCCATAATTTGATTGGAGTGGAATGAGTGAAGCTCTTAATCTGACGTTTGAAAAGTTGTATGATATGCTTGATCAACTAATTAGGAATTGTGGACTAGTTGCGAAAAACATTTCAAGTTATCTTCGGTTGCATGACTAATGAATGGAGCATGATTTATTTGAAAAGGTGTTGTAATGATATTGTATAATGGTAGAATGAGTTGTTGGTTGAGGATCATATGATGATTGATAGTTTTTATAATACCAAGAAATTGATGCAGGGTTAAAGTCTTCCGGTCGAGAAGATTCACTGCTGTAAGAATAATTGTATGTTATATTAGGGTGATGTCAGTGACTTGAAACATGCAAGTTTTGTGATCTTCCTAGATATAAGCGCATGCCTCAAGAATCAAGTACACCTAAAAAAGTTCTATATAAGAAGATGTATTACTTTCCTCTGATGTCGAAACTACAAAGGTTGTATACTTATATGAGATGACATGTTGAGCATGAACAGGATGAAGGTGTAATGGAAAATTGTTCAAATTCTCCTATATGGAAGCATTTTAATAGAATGAATCTACAATTTGCATCTGAAATCTGAAATGTTCAACTTGGATTATGCACTGATGTATTTCAACCTTTTGGCTAATCTGGGTAACAATATTCATGTTGGTCGATTATATTAACCGTTTATAATTTGTCACCCTAGATGTGTATGAAGGAGGAATATATGTTTATTTCTATTCTGTTTCCAGGACCTAACAAGCCTAAACAAAAGTTGAATGTATTCATGCAGCTCATGATTGCATAACTGAAAAGTTATGAAAAATTGATATGGAGACATATGATATTTTCATAAATCATAATTTTCAATTGTGAACTATTTTGCTATGGACTGTTAGTGATTTTTCAGCTTATATTTGTCTGGATTGAGTACTCAGGGTAGACTTGCTTATCCGTATTGCATGGAATATAATGATGCCTTTATGCTTCCAAATCGAGGTAAGCAACCTTAGTTTGATAATACTTGAAAATTCTTACCGCTTAATCATCTGCTGTGATGGAACAAAACTACTTTTCTTAAGAATCAAATAGTGGAAGATTCAGTTCCACCTATAAGGTCAGGAATGGATGTGTTAGAGGAAATTACTAAATTACGATTTGTAAGGTAACTGATGTTGGGTACGAAGATGTTAATGGTCAAATAATAAAATAAACAAGAAGTGAGTGCAAGAAACGAAGTATATTCTGGGATTTGCCTTATTGGAGTACCAATATGATGAGACATAATTTGGATGTCATGCACATTGAGAAGAACGAGCTTGAGAATATTTTTAATATAGTGATGAATATAGAAGGGAAATCTAAAGATAATGCAAAATCTAGAGAAGACTTGAAGTTATTTTATTGTTGTCTAGAGTTACATCGAGATAATGCGACTGGAAAATATCCAAAGACAAAATATACAATTGATAAGCAAAGTAAGAAAGTATTATGTAAATTACTTAAGAATATTAGATTTCTAGATGGGTATGTATCCAATATGGCTTAATTTGTCGATATGTATAAACTGAAGTTGTTTGGCATTAAAAGTCATGATTGTCATGTGTTTATGTAGTGATTACTCCATATTGATTTTCATGAGTTGTTACCATCACAAGTATGAAAACTTTTCATAGAGTTGAGTTTGTTTTTTTAAAGAACTCACTACACTACAAATAAGGGAGGAAGACATAACACGCTTGGAAATTGACATTTTTATGATTTTATGTAAGTTGGAACATATTTTTCCTCCAAGTTTCTTTGATTCAATGGAACATTTAGTTGTACACTTGGCATATGAAGTGAATCAAATAAGACTTGTGCAGTATAGATGGATGTATCTTTTTGAGAGGTACATTAAATGTAAAAGTCTCCATTGTACATATCATTTCAATTTCAATCCATTCATTTTTCATCTGTTCACATGTTATATGTTGTAGATTTCTTAGATATTTGAAAATAATGTGAAGAATAATGCTCGAGTTGAAGGTTCTATATGGAATGCATACATAGTTGAAGAAGCACCATCAGTTTACATGTGTATACAAAGCACAAAAGAGTACCTCGAAATGATGAAGGTGGAAACTCTGTAATATCTAATATTCTAAGAAATTTATCAATATTCATTCATCTAGGTAGTCCATTTGGCAGACTTAAAAGCATAATGTTGATAGACGAAGAATGTCACACAGCTCAAACATATATTCTTTTGAATTGTGGTGAAGTAACTGGATACGTCGAGTAAGTTATAATTCTAATTCAACTCTTTATTTTATACTTCTAAACATGATATACAAATATTAAAACACTAATATTATGTTGTGCAAATTTTATGAAACTTATACATTAACATGTTGAAGCACACTTTTTCTAATATATCCATCGACGGTGTTGACAAAAAGTTGGAGACAAAATTTCGATATTAGTTCGAGTCATATGTGAGTAGACCCTAGCTAATATTATAATAGTAAGTTTTATAATAGTAATTATTATGTGACTAATGTAGATAATGAGATGTTTTGTTTTTTTAGGCTAATGATCCAACTAATAGAATCACAAATCAATTTATTGTAGATCTTGTAAAAGGTCCATTACATAGTGTAACTATGTATCCTGTTTACTTTGCAAATGAATACACATTTCACACTAAAAAATATGGTCCTAATAGGGCATCAATAAATAGTGAAGTAAATATTAAAGTTTTGAATTACTGTGAAAATGCATATAACTATTATGGTCGACTAATCAAGGTGCTATAGTTGGAGTAACCTACACTTTTTTTTCAAAAGAACCATTTTGTTTAAATGTGAATGATTTGATTCGACACTTAATGTTGACATAAAAGTGCATGAAAATTACAATCTTGCCGATATGTACCACAAATGCAAGTTTAACAAATATGAACCTTTTATATTGGCGATGCAAGCTTGTCAAGTGAATTATCTTTCTTATCCCAGTTTTCGATGGGATAAAGATGATTGGTGGCAATATTTAAAATAAGAGCTTGATCATTTGTTGAAATAAAGGACAAATATGTTGTGAAGACATCATTTTAAGCTCCATTTCAAGAGGATGTGGAATAAAATTTGTCTCTTATACAAATTACAGAGGACAAACCATCAAGAATTTTAAATGATCTAGGTGCATTGTTCATCAAATTAAAATGATGAAGATGAAGATATTCAGTTTGATTATAAAAATAGACTACAATCAGAATATGAATCATCATAAAATATAATGTCCGAAGGTGATATAAAGTATGATGATTGAGAGTAAGTCAAAAATTTTAGTGTATTTAACTTTTAAGTATGTTAATGCACAAATTTGAATAGAAATATTGTTATGTATATATTAGGCTAGATAGATAATTTTATATGTACATTCCTATGACATACTATATATGATTTGCATACATCATCTCGAGGCAGCACGCCAGGTAGAGTACATACCTGGGATTGCAGGCCACCTATGCCACCACTTCTAGCCACCAACACATCAACTTTGACGTTTGGACTTGCTTCGAACGTCAACTCTGCCTATAGGTTTGACTCCTCCTTTAGCTCCATCTACGTCGACATATCGGGATAAGGCATATACAGTTTCTGCACCTGAGTTATGACCTCATATTTGTTTATCGTATGAGATGTATGTAATAATTATTTTTTTTATTTTTTCTATTCATTTTTTTATTTTTTATCTTATTAATTATAACACTAACTAATTTTTATTTTTAATTTTGTGCAAATTATATGCATCTGATAGATGCTCCCATACATGTCGGAAGATCTTTAAGTAAAAAATTCATCATGATGGCCACACCTGGAAAAAGGTCCCACATTCTGTGAAAACCTTCTACTGGAAGTAGTTCAAGGTAAGTAATATTTATAATTCTATGTTAAATATTTCAATAATAAATTTTAATTATTTATTAATTTTTTTGTGTATTGTTCGTACATAAGCAATTTCAGTGGGACTAGAGAATTAATGCCTTAGTCTAGACATCCTTCTTTAAGAAGACTGCTTTGAGGTAAAAGGATTATGCTTCATGATTTGAAGCATAAGGGCAAAAGAGACCTGGGTGCCTGATGAGGCTCGGGACCACAAGCAGACTCAGTGAAGTTCTTTACATGTTCAAGTTATATTTCGTAGGCCATCTTGAATAGACAGAAAGAGAAAGAAGGTCCTGGTCAGGTTTATCTAGGCATACAAAAGGGTCCATCCCCCATTTTGAGCGCACCAAATGACTGGTAAGAAAATGTTCAACATTTATAAATTATTATTTATTTTATCTATTTAAAGTTTTATTTTAATTTTTTCTTTTTATTACCTTCATAACAGGCTTGACAGCTGAGACTGGAGGTTCATCCTATCGATGTCTTCATATGTACACATGCGAAATAACATGACATGGAGACCTTCGTTAATGCACAATCTAGGCCAGTTAATGTAAGTCATAATTTACTTATTTTATATATTTTTTATTAATTAATATTTATATATCTTATACTTTATAAAATGTATGATAATATTCCAAAACATTGTAAGTAACTGTTGCAACCATCTCTAGGATCTGCTGAGTTTCGTCAGGTCGACAAGCACAAAGTTTTCTTGCTGGCAGTGGGGGGAGGGGAGGGGGGAGTCAGGGGAAAGGTCGGATATATGGTATGAGTGATAAGACCCCTCATTTTTATGGCGAGTCATCAGGTGCTAGCTCTTCTTCAGCTCTGTCGCCTTCTGTTGATGACTTGCAGTGAGAAGTCGAGAGATCAGTAGATGAGAGGATCACATCTTATCACTTCCACATCCACTCTATTGATTCAGATATGCGAGCTATGAAGGAGTAGCTTCACGTTGTGTCCCAACAGACTAGGATACTCTTTTCTCTCATCTACAAATGCCTATGCCACCCGCGTCGCCTCTTCCTTAGCCACCAACTGCTATTACTGTTGCTGCTCCTATTTCTACAACTGCTCCTCTTCTTGCATCTAATCTTAATCCCTCCACTGTCACTGATGATTTTATTGGTGATTCGGATGATGTAGTAGCTAATTAGTTTTGTAGTTTATTTGCATCAACCATTGACATTCTATATATATATATATATATATAAACCTTTGAAAACCTGCTGACGGATCACCAACGAAAAAAATAAAAGAAATAAAATACATACAGATGGATTACCGACAAAATTTTTATAACAATATATAGGTTTAATTCGCCGATGAATTATCGATGGATGACTGAGGTTTTGCCGGCAGGAAATTTTGTCGGTAATTTAGTCAAATTTTTGTGTTTAATTGCCAATCAGTAATTTGTTGACAATATGGTCATTAAGTTTGTTGATAGATACAATTCCAGTCGGTATCAACTTACTGACCAACATTTCTCTGATAGAACAATACGATCAGTTTTCCGTCTGTAAACTAATATTATCAATAGAATTGATGTGTGTACTAACAAAACTTTTCATCGGTATATTATATATTTCTTGTAGCGAGGAGAATAAAAAAACTAAAATTTTAGGTATGTATTAAATATCATTTATTGGTTTGGATAGAAAGTTATAAATGGATATTACCTATTATAACATCTCTATCATTTTTTCTCCATAAAAGTGCCAAACAAGTTTGGTTACAATTTTAGATTATAGTTTTTAGGTAGATTTGGGTGGGATCACTTTGAGTTATAAGACTAGTTGAGTCACTTCAGATTATGGGTAAGGTTATCGGGACAAGGTATAAAAAAAACTTGAGTTATTTTTCTAATTTTGAGTTGGATCATTCTTAATTTGAATTTTAAAATAAAATATTATTTTATTTTTAAATAATTTAAATTGAATCAATTAGGTCGACTCGTAGGTCGAGTCAGTTTGGAATGGCTTGTAGGTTGGTTGAGTCAATCTCGGGTCAAACCATTTTAGGTCTCCTTCAATTTTAGATCAAATTGGTTATTTTTGAATCAGCCTAAGAATAATATGACTTAATCTAAAATAATTTGGCCCAATTTACGGGCAATTTGAATTGATCCAACGTTGGTCCAACTTATAAATCAATCTGATTAACCTAATTTGAATTATTTAAAATCAAAATTAAGAGTGATCTAGCTTGATCTAAAATCCAAAAACTAACCCAAAGTGAGTCTATCTGTGACTCAAAATGATCCAACTTAAACAAAGATGAAAAAGATGTGATCTAACTTCAACCCATCCGACTCAACTTATTTATCATCTCTATGAGAGATGTAAATTTTCTATTACGTGTTTTTCTTAATTGACTAATATCTTGTGTGTGTGTGTGTGTGCGCGTGTGTGTGTATATATATACATATATATTAAAAAAATTACAGCATGGCCAAATAGAGATAATCTTATATGACCAACTTTACAATTAGTTTTAATGGGATAGCCACAATCTTCCTATAAAAGTATTAACCCATAACTTTAGTCTTCAAAGCAACAATATCATTTACTTCAAATTTCTTTTTATCTTCAACGATTTTGATTATTTGTATAAAATCATTGTTGGTCTGTATAACTCTGAGAACAGAATTGATCTATGAAGGAGTTCAGAACTAGGCTTTTCATGCTCTCGATCAACATGCTTTCAATCAACACATTTTCTAATTAAAAAAAAGGGTATTTTTTTCTCAAAATATTTTATTATCAATATCTCAAATTAAAAAGCCTAAGATTATTGTTTTTTTATTGGAGTACATTATCAACAACTAATAAACTAATAATGTAGGTCAAATATGTAGTTTCATAGGCTTTTACTTTGAAACAACTTTGTCTTCACTTATATTCCCTCTTTTTAACGGTTATAGTTGCATTTATCTATGGCATGACGAATTGTCCCCTTAAGTAGTGAACAAGTAAGTGTAAATGTTTGAGATACTAAAACCCATCATATTAAGCTTTTACCCTGCTCATCATAAAATTTTAATTTTATGTTCTATATATTATTTAGTATATAATAATTTCCCTTGTAAGTTACAAAAAAATTAAACCTTTAATTCATCCTTATCTTATGAGAGTTTACATAGGAATTATGTATATGCCCATCATATATTTCAGTTCAATTGGAGGAGATGAAAAAGAAAGAGAAAAAGAGATAAAATGTACATGATGCCATATTAAAGTAACGCTTAAAGCAACCAATCACTAAAGTACACGACTGGAGGTTTTTGAAGGTTCCGCTTAGTGGTAGGCAAATGAAACAAATTCTTGGGCGTGAAGCTGCTGGTAGCACCCACAAAAGCTATGAGGCTATATTTGGTATGATGCAATTAAATGTAATGTAATGTAATCAAAAGAAATTTTAGTTTAATAGTTCAATTGAATTTGTATTTGATTACATTTCATTATAATTGATTACTTCCTACTAAACAGCAAGTAAGTGATTTAGGAAATGTTTGTGAATGAAAGAGCTCTTGAAGGAAGAATGATAATTTTTGTATAGCCAATGAGCTCTTGCATTGCATGTAAACTAAATGAGTTCCAAATTGAACTTAAATGCAACATTTATATGCAATAGCTTCACTGAATATCAACTTCAATGACCCAGTCAATATCAGTATCATATTGATCAAGTCAAACATCATAGAAGTACTTGCAGCTGCATCAGACTTCTTTGATCTCTAGCATGCATCGTTTTGTCATCCTTAGTCTAGAGCAAGCACTAAAATTCTTCGTGAACATCACATTTCCTCTACGCCACCATCTTCTTCTCTTTGTTCCTCGTCTTCATGGAAAATTGCCAAAAATATCTCGAGCATCTGTTGAGCACCACAACACATGGCCCTTTAAAAAATTGCTCACTCGCATGTTTGGGGTCTTTTTCCTATTTTATCGACTGTAGGCTTTAAATCTTTTATTATTTTTTATTGATGGTTATACTAAGAATAAAAGTGATGTCTTTGGTCTCGTTCTCAAGTCTCTTGTGGAAAAACAATTAACTAGGGAGGTGAATTTCAAAAACTTAATGCTTATTTCATTAAAAATGGCATCCACTATTGAATAGCATGTCCATACACTCATGAATAAAATGGAACCTTTGAAAAGAAATTAATTTAATATAGACACTAACGTTTTAAAATTGAAGAGAGATTGACTTGTTAACCTTACAGATTTTAAATTCCGCTGATTTAATTGGTTCAACCAATTTGATTCAATAGAGTAGTTTTTTTTTTTTTTTTTTTAATAATACATAAATAATACTTAAAAATAATTTAAATAGAAAAATATATAATATGATAGAATAATGAAATCTATTTTAAAATTTAAAATTTAAATAAAATAGTCTAGTTTTTAAATTTTTAAATTTTTTCATACAATGACATAATTTTGTATCAAATCAATTTGATATGATGTTCAATTTTGATTAATTTTTTTGATTTTGACAATTTTTTTAAATGATTGATTTTTAACACTAAATCAAAAGGGATCATTACTGATTCCCAGCTTTATTAGTTTGATAGGCCGATTTAGTCCAATTCTAAAAACATTGATAGACACATGACTCACTCTTCTTGCCCATGGCTTATTGCCATTTCGATGCTAGACATATGCTTTTGACACAACAATTTCCCTTATAAACACATTACCAACACCTATCCGCAAACTGCAGCAACAATACTCATCCTCAGATGTCATTACTGAACTGTGGCTCAAGGTATCAAGTCATGCTCATTCATAAGTTTCCCATGCAAGTACAAGCTCTTACCATTAATGCAATGCAAAATGAAATTATTGCTCCTATAGAAAATAAAAAATACCTTGTGCCACGATCAACTGATAGAAATATTATGGGGAACAAGTGGGTATTCATATCAAAGCAAAGGACTATAACCAACAATCTGGCATTGACTTTCATGAAACTTTCAATCCTGTGGTGCACGCTGCCATAATTCGTATAGTACTTGCTCTACCTTCTATGAATAATTTTTCTTTACAGCAACGTGATATTTCAAATGCCTCCCTGCATGGCTCATTGGCAGGAGATATAAATGGAACAACCACATATGTATATTAATTCTGATCATCCAGACTATGTTCGTAAACTCAATCGATCTCTCTATGGTCTCAAAGAGGCTCCACTTGCACGGTTCTCTCGTCTCAGTGCTTTCCTGTTACAGATGGGTTTCATTACATCTAAAGTAGA
>CATIWR010049678.1:0-17519 GCA_949677035.1 Omphalea diandra | reverse complement strand
GAAAAATATTTTGTTAAGAAAAATATTTTTCAAAAACAAGTTATTTTCCTTAAAACAAATGGAGCTTTAGTCTCGTTTTCGAGTTTTGATTTTGTTAATAATGTAAATATTTGTATCTCTTAACTCTAAATACTCATTTTTTAACTCTTACATCGGGAGTTAAGAGGTGGAATGAAAAAATTTTAAGTCATTTACACCTATTAACTTCATATTTTTTAAAAAAATCTTGCAAGCAAAGTGAATTTAATTAACTGCTACTTATGTTCTATTCCATAATTTTTGTATCACCCTCATTTATTCTTTGTACCATATAAAAGAAAAAAAAAAAAAAACTCTCATGCAATGGTTTAGTATAAGAAGAATTTCCTAAAAGCACTGCATTTAATTGAAAGAGATTTTGTTCATTCCAAACCATATTGGTATAAAATCAATATTTTTTCATTTTCAACATTTCCTGCATGATGGCTATAGCATAATCTACAATCTACTATAAGCTCTTCATCATTGTTTTTCTTTTTCTTTTTCTTTTTTTTTCCCCTATTCATTATCGAGGATATTGCATTAAGAAAAGATTTTAACAGACACAATATTGTTTTTCTCTATCGTAGTTCTTCATAAGTTATTTTATGATCTTCAGCTTGTTTTCTTTTCGCGCATAAACTTTGGATACACCCATCCTTTCACATGTTCACTAATACAAATTATGATCCTGCTTGGTACTCATTTTCATTGAGGGTTAACCCACTATTGATGTATGAACATGATCTCAGTTCTACCAACAAGAAGCCTCCAAGCTACGCCGGCAAATTCGGGAAATTCAAAACTTAAACAGGTACAACTCCATAAGTATATATTGCTTCTTGGATGTTAAAACGTGACCCATTAGAAGACTTTGACAAGAAACTCTGCTTCCAGGCACATTCTGGGGGAAGCACTTAGCGCTTTGACCTTTAAGGAACTCAAGAACTTGGAAGGTAGACTGGAGAAAGGAATCAGTAGAATTAGGTCCAAAAAGGTATATATTGTCTAGTTGAAGAATCAATTCTGCCACATTGTTATTTTCTTTTTGATTAACATGATTTGATTCAATTCTGCCAGAATGAAATGCTATTTGCTGAAATTGAATACATGCAGAAAAGGGTAACTTTGTTTCCTGCTCTATTCATTTTTCCAAGCTGTGTTCTACTTGAATACCAAATGATGTCAGTAAGTTTATTAAGTGCATTGAGTGTTGAAATTTTGTATGCAATGTATGTACATTTTTCAGGAGATTGAGCTGCAAAATGACAACATGTACCTGAGAGCAAAGGTCCCTCTTTTCCTCCTCTTTCTCTGAGCACAATATGTGATTATATGATAGCTTGTGTAGTTAGAAAACTAAAATTATATATCAGTGATAACTGTTGCTGGTGGGTCTGAAGCAGATAGCTGAAAATGAAAGAGCACAACAGCAGCAGCAGCAGCAGGAAACAAGCTTAATGCCAGGTTCTGTCTATGAATCTGTACCTTCACAGCCATTTGATCGGAACTTCCTCCCTGTCAACCTCCTGGAAACCAATCACCACTACTCTCGCCCAGACCACACTGCTCTTCAACTTGTGTAAGAGTCTATCTTCTATCAACTGTATACTGTGGAGAAGTAGCAGTTGATTCTCTTAAGGTGACTTAACATTAAAAGTTTCAAATATCTACTTTAATTTTATAAGAACGAAGGAACTATCGACCTTTGTTATGTAAGTGCATGTTTGGGAAATCAACTAAACCCTAATGGAACGTGAAAGAATGTAGTGAAATAATTGTTGGGACGCTTTTTTTTCTTTTGGGAGAGTTCATAGAGGTTCAATCAGCCAAATTTGTTGTAGGCTAGATGACAAAGGATAGTTCTTCCCTTTTAATGATCTTCTCCTAATAACAGTAGATGAAAAAATCAAATGCGAGACCCACTCATCAGATTTTTTTTACTTCTGGATTGTGTCTATATGTGCTATTAGAACACCATTTTACGAGTATGTTTGTTATTGCTAGTGTAAAAATATGATTTTTTAATTAAAAAACCATATTTTTAGTTTCAAAATATTTTTAAATATCAATAGTTTAGTATTGGTAAAATCTTTAAATATTTGCTTTTTACAAAATCAACTTTTTAACTCAAAATTTATATTAGAAAGAACTATAACCAATTAAGAAAAGTAAATTTTTTCTAAGTTTTGCTTCAAAATCAACTATTGACACTGGAAATGCCAAACATATGGTACGTTATACAAGGCTCGATTATTTTATTCTAAACATGGAACCTTGATTCCATCACATATATTTTAGCAAGTTTCTTTTCGTTCTCAATCTATTCTGCTTTCTGTCAGCAAATTAAATTCTAATTTACAATTCCTGTGTTGTTTCGTGTTGCTTCTGAATTTTGGTGCAGTTAATATGCCATGGGGAGATCAGTTCTGTGCTCCTGCCTCTCTACATATGCACTGGTGACAATTGAAGAACAGTGGCTCTCCTGCCCTTTACAAATTCTATCTAATAGACATCGATTCCAACTTAAAGTCTTGTATTATGCTCCCAAACGCTAGGATAATTTCTAAGCCAATTAGGGTTTCTTGCCCACAATATCATATGGCTTTTGACAAATTTATGTAAAGGTACTGCTGCAACATTATCAAGTCCACCTTTTTTGTGTACTGTGTAGAATAAATGAACAAAGGACGTATTCAAATCTTACGGGTCATAATTCTCTATCAAAAAAAAAAAAAACAACTGGTTGAGCTGAAAAATATCACAAGAATTAGAATTTTAACTCTTTTTGTTTAATATTCTGTTTTTCTAAAATTTTTATTTTATCTTCCTTTCTTTTTAAAGCTATGTAAAGTATTTATGATCAAAATGATAAATAATATATAATTAAGATTAATTAAAAGTTTTGATATTGAAGAGTCTACTTATATATATATATATATATATTTTTTTTTTTTTTTTTTTTTTTGAAATAAGTTTCAGTTATAGTTATTTTATTGCCATAAGATGTCAATCCAATAGGGGATGAATTGAATTCCAAAACTATCTACAACTGCATGATTCTATAGTTTTTAATAAATTACAATCAAGGATTTTTCTCAGTCTTAAGAAAAAGGAAATTCAGAGAAGCGCATAAAAACTCATGTGGTTTGGTTTTCAAATAATGAAACGATCGAGGCTGAAAAGCAACCTTGCCGAGGGCTATGAGTTGTTTAAGTTTTCGAATGTCCAAGTCTCAGTCCTTATGTAATCTTATCAGAGGACTTTGTCATTTGATATTGTTTCTCATAAAGAAGACTTGGCCCCAATCTTCTTTCTTTTTCTTTTTTTTTTTTTTCTTATTATAAATAGACTGCTTGATTCTAAGTTTTTGTTTTGTATGATGTGGAGAGAAATACTGGATTGATTTTTTGTTAGAGAAATTATCTATGCTTGCAAATTCTGAATCATAGTTAGCATCATTTTTCTTTTTTAGTTGGAGGGGATTTTTATAAAGGGAACTCTTAGCCATAGGATAAATATTGTGAGAGATTTGGCATTCATTATGCTCATATGACACTCATATTTGGTTATGTATTTTGGGGATTTCAATGAAATCTTAGGTAGGTAAAAAACTTTAATGATAAATTAATAGGTTTCATGTGGCAGTCAGATTTTACAAGTCGTGACCTTGATTATATGTGATTATATTTCATTTGGGATAATGGATGCTTGGGCATAGAAATTGTACAACAAAGGTGTTTATGCTTAAAATTTGGCTAATAACGTAGAGTTCCGATTAGAGTCACATTATGAGAGTTATGCGCCAAGAGTAACCTTTATAAAGGTTAACGCCCTGAATATTTGGCAAAGGCATGGCACCTCTACAAGGAGAGCTCAACTTTGTTGGCGAACTAGATTCATCCAAGAATTTCTCATCGACCAGAGTCTCACACTCTGACATTTTCACTTATAGTGTTCAACATTACAAGTATCTAGCAATTAGTGTGCTCTCTTGCTCTTAAAGCTCCACTGTAGTCTTACACTTTAGGATTTTAGCTATAGTATTCAACACTATGAGCATGTAGAAACTAGTGTATTACACTCTTACTCTTTAAATAATCTTTTGAGGCATGACACCCTTATGAGGAGAACTCCCCTAGAGTATCACACTCTAGAATTTTAGCCTATAGTGAAATGGCACAAGCTTTATCAATCCAAGTGTGTTATATATATATATATGTAAAGAAAAGCAAGGCTGCTGGCTACTATAATACCTAAGATCATGTTTGGTAGCTTTGAGTACTATAGTATCATATATAGAATTTGCTCAAATATGTACAAAAAGTGAACAAATGAATAGACAAATTTATATCTGAAGTAACGAAATTATATATCCAAATTTGTGATATAAAATTTGTTCAAATGATATATAGAAAGTGAAAAAAAAATGAATAAATTATGTAAATAAAGTTAAATTATCTATCTAAAATATGAAACCAAACAAGTTTAGTATGGTTATTATTATTATCAAGATCATATGTTACTTATTGCTAATTTTTTTTTTCAGATATAGAAAATAAATCAAAAAGTTACATAATTTAATCGAAAATATATAAAAACTGAATATGAAAATAAACAAATCTTATACCGATATTTAAAAAGAGAGAGAGAGAGAGAGAGAGAGAGAGCTGAACACTCCCTTAAGAGCAACAGCAAGACCTGTTACTAATATTTAAGAGACTTTTCTATATAACTTCCAATTTGAAATTTTCTACATTGGTGGGCCTCGTTAAATGGAGTCTTTATTTACATTAGTAATGTATCACAATCATGTAGGCAAGTATTGCCCTAGCTTTAATCTTCCACCTTCTTTTTCTCTTCTCGGGCCACCACCGACCCTTTTCTTATGCTGGTGGTGTCCCTTCTTTGTCATTTTCCTATTTTTCATGGATTTAATTACATTTATAGATCTAACTAATAGATTTTTTTTTTTAATTTTTAATCAATTATCTCAAACAAAACTAGATTTATGTGTAATTTCTGTATTTTTATAGATATGTTCTATATTTGTGTGTATTTTTATTATTTCTTGAGGATTATATGCCTTTTTTCATAAAAAGAAAATTGATTTGTCATTTCTATATGCTTGGATTCCTGGCCTCCCAAAATTTAAACTTACTTCCCCCAAACCACTGGAGCGTCCGGATTTTTGAGTTTGTGATGTGATGATGGATGGACATTGGGATTGCTCTAGGATCATGAACTACATTTCTAGAGATGAATTAAAAGCCATGCAAATATCTCCTATTGGATTGTCACATAGAGAGGATAAATGGATTGGCATTCCAATAAATTTGGTGCATTCACTGTAAAATCATCATATTGTTTAATTAAGCATCAGTTGTCTAGGTCTGAGAATGAGGAGCCTTTTTCTTCTATTTTTTGTCCAAAATTTTGGAAATAATTTGGGAAGCTCTAGCTCCCTCTTAAGATGAAACTCTTCATTTGGAAAATTGATGAGAAATAGAATCCCTGAGGTCAGCTAGAGGTATTCCCGTGCCAAATTGTTGTCCTTTATGTACTTCCGAACCTGAAATTATTGAGCATCATATCCTTTTTATTGTGCCCTTTGGTTCAGAGAGTTCGGTTTGCCTCTTCTTTATCTTATTTACCTAGGGTTGATCCTGCTTTCTCCATGCCCATTCGAGGGCAACAAATGACTATAATCTGGAAGGGAAAGAACTTTTTCGAAAGTCATCCCCAAGATGTGTTTTCTATTGCCTGTTTTCTCTTCCAAACAGTTTGGTCCTGAGCCACTGCAAAGCTTGGAGATTTCCTAGGTAATGAATTTTTATGCATCTCACAGGCCACTCCTCTCAGCTGTCAGGGAAGACCTCCCATAGGGATATTAATTTTTCAGACTATGCTTTGCTTTCTGGATATATGCGGATGTGGAGTATATCGAGGCAAAGCATGAAGCAGCTATATCTATGGACCTTGATTGATGATCCGACATGTTGCCAATTGCTCTCTTCAGAACTAAGTGCTGAAGCTTTTGCCAAGGTGTTAGGTTTGCTACTTGTACAGGACATTGGTTTATACTTTTGCTCTATTAGATCTTTAGTTTCTATGTTACGTGACTCATCTCTGTTGGTGCCGTGAAAAATTTTAGGTTATCTCTCAAGCAAGAGCTATACTTTCCAATTTCCAGTAAGTGTCAACTTTGTTTACCTCCGAAGTTAATAATAAAAATGGATTGCTAAATATTTGAGAAGGGAAACTCTGCCTTTTGCTTGGGTATCTTGTCCCCTGCCAGATTTGTTTTCTTGTTGCACATTGATTTTAATTTGGTTTGAATAAATTCCACTTTTGACCAAAATAATAATAATAATAAACTGGTAAAATTAATATACAATATTTGTTTTATTAAAAAAGTTACATCGATGATACATTCTCTTCAAGATTCAAGATCCTGACCTATGCGTCATACCTTCAACTATTACGTATTATGGACAAAATATAACAAATATCATAATGTGGACAACTCTGTAAGCAGAGACTGAAGGCAAAACCTTCTTCCCTCTGGTCTTATCTCATATACTATGTCACTGGTTTGGGTTTTAGATGAATTATGTAAGTGAGAGGACTTCGTCCTCCTCACCCGATAATTCTACATTTCCTAATAAATTCATTTGAAAAATTTACATGTCTATTCCATAAGCTTTGTACCTCTGAGACCCCAATCTCAAGCCAGGGCTTTGCTGGGCCACTAAAATGTAAAATGACAGCAGCTTCCAATACCTCTCTGTGAACCTCTAGGGGTCTGTAACCTAGTCCAGCCAGATGCCATGAAGGACCAATAGGATGAACATGACCATCAAAAGCAAGTAAGGCAGGTGGAAGTACCCCTGGTTGCCATAATTCCAATCCAGATGTTAAGGTCTGCAAACAAGATAATTGACGTCGAGGCAGAAATCAGAATAATATACTCACAAGAAGTAACATTGTGAAATTATAAAATTGCAGCATTAAACTCCCCTACGAATGATTTCAGTAGCACCTGAATCCTATACATTACCCCTAACCCAGATGAAGCAGGAGATAAGCGGTGCGCACTGTGAAGGCAAAAGACTTTGAACTCTACCGATGAGGTGTTCAACATAACCCCCAAATCAAGTATGGTAGACAAAAATGTTTCACGTAGCCAACTCCAACTTGATTGAGTTTAGGACAAAATTGAGTTGAGTTGGTGAAAATTAGGTCACAAAATATGCAAGGCTTCAACAAAGCAACAATCCAATAAGTATCAATTCCCATGATGCAAGACAACTATTCCATTATCACATGTACATACATTGCTAGTCCCTAAAATGATTGGGATAAAAATTAAGCCTCACTCACAACTAGGCTTTCTGTAATTAATAAAGATAAACCTTGCTTTCTGATTCTCTAACAATATTCCTTCCAAAGCATTCATTAAACTGTGATAATAAACATCCAGTTGTGATATCCACCATGACAAAACCTGATAGTTGCAGCAAAATGCACTCTAATGTAGTAGTATCCAACTGACAGCCTTTTGAATGAGCAAAAAGACAGAATACTTACCAGTTTCAACCATTTGTGATAATTTGTCGTGATATTGGTCCGCCTCCAAGTGTGAAGATCAAAGACATTCATCCCATACAACCAAGCACAACGATCAGGGTCAAAGTTAGATGAAATAGTTGAGTGAGAAAAGTTCAAATAATCACTGTATCTTCTTCCTGGGCAGCAGTTTTCACCGCACCATGAGTCAACAACAGCACCAACAACTTTCCCATTGAGATCCAATCCCCATAATGCTGATATGTCATGTTGCACCACTACATCATCGTCCAAGAAAACTATTCTGTTGAGATCTGGAAACAGCTGTGTACCCCATGAAAGTCAAATCATAGATCTATCATTATTTAAATACTTCATACATTCAACATCATCCATCCAATCATAGAAGGTCATAAATATTTTTTAGTAATACCTCAGGAATATAAATTCGAAGATGATTCAAAAGGGAAAGGCATCTGGGGCTTAAAGCCTCCAAACTTGTTTTGCGCTCTCTCTCATGTAGGAAGTCTTCCTCTTTCATATTGGCATAGTAATGGCTCCAAATAAGACGATGAATCTCTAACATGTCTTTAATTCCAATATTTACTTCCTTGGACCAGTCATATTGGTGCAATCCCTTAATTTCCACCACTGCCAATTTAATAGGATTGATAGCAAACCATGCATGCATTGGAGTGTAAGTTTTCTTATCAGTGATTATGTGGAATACCAATTTTTCAGGGCTCGCTGAGTTTTGGACTGTAGAAGAGATTACAACATAGGCAGCAAGAATGTTATCAGTTATCAGAACAACATGATGAAAGGATGGGTCTGCCAGGCGAGAAACATATTCTGGTGGAGGTAAAGGAGAGCGGGCGATTGCATTTACAGCATATTCCTCAGCCAATTTGAGGCTGAGGCAATGTAGGATCTTTGGAATCCCATGTGAAGCTAAATGCCGGAAAACTGATTCCCGGTGTCTGGCTAACTGCACCTCGTTCTCCATTTTTGATAGCTGCAAAATTTTTAACATCATCTGACTCGTAAGAGAATTAACAGTAGATGACATAATAATGATTATCAAATTCCGCTTATAATGCATATTAATAGTCAAAAATGGATTAAATCAAATTATGGCTACAATACATAGTAGTAGAGCAACGCATTGTCATTTTCTATATTTTATTTAGGACTTGAACATTGTGTCTGCTGCTGAAATAAACATGTAAGCAAGTCCAATAATAGCTAAACACTCTATACGCATGTACAGATATGTAGCACCTGATCATTGAGCCCAAAACAGCCTAATAAAATTGACATTTTGCGCCTTGAGTTAAAAGTGCCTTCTGCCACAAGTAAAATGATACATGTCACACTGTAGAGGAACTAAAGTAATCAACACTAGAAAATCTAAGCTTATACCCAGAAGTTGCTGATTCTGTTCAACACCTGGAATTCACTTTCATTAACCTACTTGCTAATTGTTAAAATAAGAAAACCCCAATTTCAAAATCCTGGACCTTTCTAGATTTATTTATTGAGCCCTACTCTTAAATATTTGCTATTCAGACGTCGAGGACTTATTAGACAGCAAAAAATTATAAATAAATAAGTATTTAAAATGGTTTGAAGAACATGTGCTCAATAAGCATAACTCAAAAAGTTGAAGGGCTTGAAATTGGGTTTTCTTGATGAAATATCTGTCACATTTTCATGAAAGAGAAGGAAATCTAAAACTAACATTTTCTCATTTATAAAAAATCAAATATGATATCTATCAGTGAAAAAGCCAATTCTAGTCAAGCCAAAACAAAATAAGGCCCAACCTAGGAATTCACTTCGAATTTTCTCACATCTAGGGGTGGCAAAAATTATATAGGACCTGATAAATAACACAAACTCAAACAGAAACAAAGGCCTTAGATCTACCCCACTCATATTTACATTGTAATAATACTAACATGATTCTAACCAGAAATAAGCATTATACCTCATGGGTGAACTTGTGACAAGTAAACTCATGTGATGTCACAAGTTGAGCCATTGACCTGAGAAAGGAAACCATTACTGGATTGAACCATACAAAACCGACCCATTTCAATGACCTGAATAACCAAAATACCAACTTAACCTTTTTCTACAAGTTTTCGTGTACTACATAGAAAGTAATTCATATATATAAGTTAAGCTTTAATCTGCCATTTTACGTAAATTTTGTTAGGATATCGAATGTAATTGTGGATATATAGACGTACAGGGTGAAAATAATCTTAACATTGCCGGATATATTATTTATGGATTACAGTGTTATAATCTGCCAAATAAAAATGCAACTGCTACTCATATTATACACCTATTTCTCACAAACACACGATAAACTGATTTTCAATACATGGTTGATGACAAGTATAGAACTAATCAAGTTTGCATTGAATACATGTCTTATGATAAGGAGAAGTATATAATTAGTGGATTTTCTAATAAGGAAAAGCATGCTAACACTATTACTAATAGTTGTAGGAGGATGAGGAAGAAAGCATGTCATCACAAGCTTCACTTGACTTTTGTAAGGTAAAATACCACTGTTAGTTACAAAAATTGGTCAGATGATAGCAAGTGCCAGTGTTAGTTATAAAAACTGATCAGATGATAGACATACCTAACATAAATCTAAACCTCTTCCATGAATCTTTGTGTTGCCATCTTATAAGTCATTTAAATTTCGTAATGAACAATGAAAATTTTAAACAAGAAGAAAAAATTAAGGACCACATTAATGGAACAAAAATGACTCCCTCCTGATGTCCAAAACTAGTGGCCTTGACATGACCTTAGAAAAGAAAGCATCAAAATATGACAATAAAAAGTCAACCAAGAGACCAAATAACTTTAAAGAGTGATTCAAAAGAAGCTGATTAACTTATTCAAAAGCAACAAGACTTTCAATCCAAGTAGCACAGATAACGATGATATGACAATTCTAAAGCATGAATCTTATAATTCCCACTACAAATTTTCTAAATGCTTACGTGAACTGGGTCTTTCATAGAGTGTATCTCTGTATGTATAAATGTATATTGCTGGACATATTTTTTGAATATGATTCTAAGTTCTAGGTCGTTGCCAATAAGTTGAACTCAAATGGTAGGTACGTTAATTATTACTTTATTTGAGAAGCATTTTTTGAAGTAGTTTATACGATTCTAAGTTCTAGGCAATGCCAATAAGTTGAACTCAAATGGTAGGTATGTAATTATTACTTTATTTGAGAAGAATTTTGGAAATAGTTCCCATTCATTAAGCAAAAATCGTGTCACAAAGCAACAAAATCCTTTCATAACTAATTACATAACTTATTAACATGTTTGAAATTTCCTGAGCTTTCATCATGCTTTCCTGACGAGGCCGAATAATAATAATCTCCCCACTATTTCCCCACCAAATGGTGGATCCCACCTCGTGAAAAATAGCAGTAAAACGTTGATGCAGTTAATTAAAGTTAAAAGCACTATGATTTCTTAGAAAAAATCAGTTTGAAATAATAAACAGAGATTTAGCAATGCTTTGATTAAACTTAGAAGAATTATTTATATGGCAATGGGGATCATCTCCTTTGGTTGTCATATCATAATAATGATAACAGTAACATCGCATAAAGCGATCATCAAACTATTTTAAGCAGAAATGGGTTGGCAGAATTGGCAGACTGTTATAAATTCAAGTGTTTGAATTACGCATAATACTAAACCTACTAATATTAAGAAGATAACAGTAACAGTAACTAAAAAGCTAAGAAGACAGGAAAAAAAAAATTTCTAAAAGGAAGGGAGTAGTATCACTGTATGTAAAAACGGGGTATTAGAAGCAGACAAGTAGGGAATGCAAGAGTACTCGATGTGCAGATACGTACAATGGCCTTGGTCCTGAAAGCAAAAACCTTTATGTCTTGTCGTGTAGACGTCATTTCCTTCACAAGATCGTTGAATGATGCTGCTGAATCATCAACTCCATTACCAGCAATGTCAGCCTCCTTTGCCTCCAGTAGTGCTTTTGTCAGTTCTTCTCTCAGCTTCTGCAAATTAGCATATAACAACATTACAAAAAAATCAATCACAGTTCTTTGGAGCCGTCGATCTAACTAGTTCTTAATACTAAACCGTTGATCTAACAAAACCGTGTTGACGTGGGCTGACATATTTTGCTGAGCAGATGCCCGCACTCTTGTTTTACTTATTCCACCCCAAGAGAAGCAAAATCACTTTGGAGTTTTCAATGGGAACAACGTGGCAGGAGGTAAAATGATATTGGAAATAGAAAATTCCCTTCCCCCACCCCCCAACAATAATCAAATTTCTCATCTTTATGATGACTTTTGAATTAATAAAGTCCAAGTGGAGGAGAATAATTAGGACAACTTGTCACATGGAATAGAAAGTGACCTCAAATACAGACAGCCCCCAATACGAGTCATATCCATGCACTCTCACCTCTGCAATTTCCATTCTTCCCATGTTTATGATGATAAGACTAAAATGCCATCACTCGATTTCTAATTTAACAAGAATGCCATTTAATCCTATTTGACTATTTCAAGGTGAGAGACAATGTAGAAAAATCTTAAATAAATTTTTTTTTAAAACAAAAGGAAGAATTGTCAAGCTTAATAATACGTGGCCAGCACTTGGACTAATTTTTTAATACAATCAAACAAAAACAATTTTGTCAAATAAATTGATTATAAAAAAAATCCAAAGAACAGAAAACACCTTAAAGCCAAATTTAGTTACTCAGTAACAAAATTAAGAATTGAAGTTTGACATTTTAGACGGAGTAATCATCACTCTGCCAAACCAAAATAGTATGGGTGTATCATTTTCATAGGCATGATTACGAAATGCGGTATCAAAATAGTTGGCGGATAAGAGCAGGTAAAAGAACCCAAAGAAAGTGTTGGAACAAAAGGACACCAATTTGGTAGGATTGATAAAGAAAAATAGGAATGTGAGATATGAGTATAATTATTTTTCATTTATAGGAGCAGAAACCAATAATTCGGGACGCATTAAAAAATATGTCTAAGGTACAGGAATTTTTTACCTGTAAATTTTGCAAACTAGAAATTTTGTCTAAGCAGATGAAAATTACACTCCAAAAGTAACAAGTGGCAGTGCTAAGATTTTTAATTTAGAGAAGCCAAATTCTAGTCATTAATAAGTATACTGCAATTCACGTATCCTATATAGCAATGAACCTAATTTATTGAACTTTTATTTATATAGCTATAACTATAAATTTTATTAAACTTAAACAAAAATAATATCATTTCCTTTTACTTTAAATCATTTTACACACAAATGCATAAAAATTTATTTCACCGATAAACTTGTTTCCTTTATTAGTATAGACAAATATTTATCAAATTATTGAAAACAATATATTATTATTAGATTTTTTTCTTTAAATAAATAATAAAAGGAAATTCATCTTTAAAATCAAATTAAACATAAAAGGGAAATTTTTTTTTCTAACGTGGAAGGGACCAAGCTAATAAAAATTTCAAAAATAACACATAATTAAATGAAAGATTTCTTTTCTTTTTTTTTTTTTGGTGGGGTCTCTGACACTTCTTCACTTGGTTTTAACACTATTTAAATTTCTTTAAAAAAATTTAAATATAATTCGAAATAATTCGAAAACTTTCAAATTAAATTTAACCTGATTATAACTCAGTCAGCAAAACAATTGATCCCACTCCAATTACCCTGAATTTGGTTTGAATTAAATTATTTAAATATTTAAATATATTTAAAAATTAAATATTTTTATTTAAAAATTTAAATTATGAATGATATGAAATAACTTAAAATCTAAAAAATAAGTAAAAAATATTTTAATTTATTTCTATACTTTCACCTGACAAGCGATCCGATTTATTAATAATACTAGGTGACTTACCCTTATAATTTGTAAAAAAAAAAAAAAAAACTATAACTCAAAAATAATCTCATTCAAAAAATTATCCCAATCTAAAATTAATCTTCAGCCTCTAGTTTATAATTTTATTTCTGTTTCATGAAAACTAAAAGATACACGTGGCTTGAATAAACGTTTTTCTTCTAAAATTGGCAATTACCATTTTAGTAGTTAAAAAATATATGAGTAATTTCTTATAATAAAAAAAAAGTACGGGCATAATTTATATTTTCACGACACGTATAGTAAGGGTAAAAAGGAAAAGCACTAACCAGAGATGCGTCACTCCCGCCGAAAAACCTCCATCCCATACAATCTGCAAAAAGATAATAAAAGTAAAATAATTAAAAAAGTTAGGAAAATTTAAATTTAATTGAAAGAAACGAAAATGGAGAAGAGACCCAAAAGTACAAACAATAAAGCACAAGTACAACCACCTCACGGCTACGACAGGCTTCTATTTTCTCAGAAATTAAAAGAACCATACCCAAAACAAAATTTTGCTGCGTAAAAATAAAAACATTAAGCAACAAATTTTCCAAAAAAAAAAAACAGATAATTACCGAAGGAAGAATTGCAAGCAGCGGCTGACTCAAGGACCAAAAATGCAATTCTAACAAAAAGGAAGGGCAAAAGAATCGAAAGAAGCAGCAGCACCGGCAGCACACTCCGGATGGAAAACCGGCGAGCCGGAGCAGGAGCCGCCGCCGCCACCGTCGGTGGTTTCCCCACACCGGATTTGGATATAGTAACTTTCTTAATCCTAGCGGTTGAAACATAAAACTTCATTATTGTTCCAAGAATTCCATGTCAAAAAAATTCCAATCAGCTTCAAAGAGAAATCTAAGCTATCTTCGCTTCACTTCCTTCCTGGCTTTAACAGCAAAGCAAACAAGACAAAACAATTAGTGAGCATAAATTAATGGCTTTTGGAAAGAATAAGAGGGAGAGGGAGAGGGAGAGGGAGAAGGAGTAGATGGGAAATTTGACCTGAAACGTCACGAGTTTTGAATTGAGAGTTCAACGAGTTGAGTAATGGAATTTTAATATATATATATTTTTGAGAGAACCAAAAGGATGACGCTCGCTACAACTTGTTGAGCAAACAAACAAAATCGTTTTTATTATAATATTATATTATAATTAATATAATCTTAAATATTTAAATAATAGTTTTAGTAATATAATATCATTAATAATTTCACTTTATTATAATAAGAAAAATTAATATCACATTATATGAGATAGTCATCGTTGTCAAATTACATTTTTACCCCTTCTGCAAAAGCTTTCACATCACCGACAGGTATGGAATGTATGGTACAAAAGCACAGTTTCTTTCCCTTTTTTTCCACCTTTAAAAAAAAAAAAAGAAATTCTGCTCAGGTATTATTATTTTCTTGTCTTGGATACATCTAAAATCAATATATATATATATATATATAATTTCGATTTTTAAAATTTAAAATTTATTTTTTAAGATTTAATATTATTTGTAATATATATGAGAGAAAATTTTAAATTAGAGATTTTTTTATTGAAGAAAAATACAATTGACGAATAAATTTTGCATGCATGTAGTGATAATTTTAAAATCTTAAGACTGTACTCTAGATATAAAATTGAAATTGGTCATTAAATTTTTTAAAAATTAAATATATAACAGATATATATACTCAAAATCATATATTGAAAGTCAACCCCCAATAACAGGATACACATTATATTATATTATATTATATTATATTCAAACATAATATCTTTCACCATTATCAGAATAATATCTTGATTTTTCTATCATTTATCTATTTGTAATAATTGACCTTGCATTCATATAAAAAAATATATATCCTTTTGTTATTTTACATGTGTCAATATTATATCAATTTTGACAATTTATCAATTAATCATTTTATCACTTAAAACTATATGAGCATTAAATTGTCTTTAAAAAAGATTAAATAACAAAAATTTTAACTCAAACTCTTTCTTCAAGTTTACAATGTTCAAATGATTATATCAATGTGTCGCTGGAGTGCAAAAAAATTTATAATTTTCTGAAGTAATTTTTTTCATTCACTATTTTATTCATAAAATAAATATTTTAAAAAATACTAGTAATAATTTATTATTTTTAGTTAGGGTAGTATAGTCTATTAAAGGTGTATGAAAAATTTATTATTTTAACTTTTACTAGTAACAATTTATTATTTTTACATTCACTATTCTATTATTTGTTAAATTAGCTTATATTAATGGTCAAATTATATTATAATATAGTTTTATTATGCTGAATAGAACCTTATAAGAGAGTTTTATAATAGCATGCTTTGAACCTATGATGTACGAAAAATCTAAGAGGAAAACGTTTCCTTATTTCAAAAATGTTTCCTTCTTGAAAACTCACCAAATTTTGCTTGAAACATTTTAGAAATATTTTAGACACATTTCTACAATTTTGAAAAGTTAAGAAATGCATTTTCACTTTGAAAACACATTTATTTTCCACTATTAATTTTGATTATGAAATTTATGGACAATTAATATTTATTTTTAAATATTTAATTGATCGTTATCATCTCATTTATTTTTATAGTTAATATTGATTTAGATAATTATTTTTAATATTATTTTTTGTATAATTGTATAATTAGTTGTTTTAATATTTATTATATGTACGAAAAAATATTTATAAGTATGCATCTATATTTTTTTTTACATTTCATTTTATATATTTTTTTTAAAAAATACCATTTTTTCATGTTCGTTTCCACATTTTCTATTTTTGCATTTCTTGTTTCCATACTACCTAACTTTGGACCATAACATTGACTTTTAAACAATATTACCTTTAATACTAGATTAAAGGACTAATAGTTTCATACTTTTTTAAAAATTAATTTAAGATATTTTTATTCATAAATAGTCATACGATATTTACAACATAAAATAATCTTAATATCTAGAGTATAATATGGTACGATATTTACAAAATAAAATAATCTTAATATCTAGAGTATAATATGAAATCGATTTTCAATACTACTAATAATTGCATATTGTCTCAACTTTGAAATTGTAATTATATTTTCATCATAAATCTTTTTTTTATAATTTTACATTTTTATCAATTATGGAGATCCCACTAAAAATGGTGTTATAGTGCAATATGAATAAAAATTCATATAATATATCAGAAAATATTTGAGAGATGGACTAATAATATATCATTATGTACACTAAATAATCAATATCAAACCATCAAAACTCTCAAAAAAAAAGGTAAAAACTCTCAAAAAAAAATAAAATAACAAATCTAAAATAAAAACTTTAAAAATGAGATAAAATAAAATTAAAACTAACAAATAGAATAAAATAACTCACTTTATTAAAGAAGATAAAGAAAAAAGAAGATTTACATAGTAGCCCTAAACACCAAAAGAGAAAAGTTATTTTCAAAGAGGAAAAGAGATATAACTAAGTTTTTTTTTTTTTTTTGTATAATCTCACTTCTATAATATAAATTAACAGTTAGTAATTTAATATATTTAAGGATTAAATAAAGTGACAATTTCATATAAAAAGACACTTTACTAATTAGAATAAATAAATAAAGTATTTTTTAAAACAATCATACCATTAATGTATATTAAATATAGAATTAATAAAAAAAATATTAAGATAGAAGTTTATGATAAAATTACAGATATAATATACAACAAAAATGTTATTATTCTCAATACTGATAAATTCCTAGATTTTCTTTGCAAAGTGTTTTAAAAATATTAATATATTAAGAGCATAAATATATAATTAAATGATTCTAATTGATTATTGATAAAAAATAGATGAGTAATATATATATATATATATATATATATATATATATATATATATATATATATATATATATATATATTTTTGTATTAGATTTTTTTATATATGATGTTATAAACAGA
>CATIWR010049674.1:0-11682 GCA_949677035.1 Omphalea diandra | reverse complement strand
TTCCTTCATCACCTTCGTCCATCCTCTAATTTCTAGATGCTCTTTATACTTTTAGATGAGCCCTCAAACACCATTATTTATGATGCTATAATAAGCACACAACATGAAATAATTTGTCATATAACTATGCAAACACTGCATATATGTTTAAGTATCCCAAATGCAACGGTGCTATTGTCATTGTCGTGTTTTTATAATTCACATGTCTAAATGATTATTTATCCTGTGCATATGTTCATGTGAGATTTCATATCATTTGATATTGTGCATATGCTCATATGTGATTTCATATCATTTGTGCAATGAATATATTCATGTGATAATGCCAATGAATAGGGATAGAGATGTTACATGGAGCTTCATTAAAGTCTATGAAAAAGAAGCTTGTGGAAGGTCTTCCTAAGCTAAAGTTCATCAAAGACAAGACATGCTAACCTTGTCAAATTGGAAAGCAACACCAAGCATCCTATAAGGCAAAAACTATTATAATATATTTAGACCTCTTCAATTTATTCACATGGACTTAGTTAGACTTATAAGAAATACTAGTCTTGATGCTAAGCATTATACATTTGTTCTAGTTAATGACTACTCAAGGTTCACTTAGGTTAGTTTCTTGGCTTATAAGAGTGATGTCTTTGCAGCTTTCAAAAGTTTTGTTAAACGAGTTCAAAATGAAAAAGGTTACTTCATTTCTTCTATTAGAAGCGACCATGGAAAATAATTTCAAATGAACTTTTTAAAAACTATTATTTAGAGAATGGGATTTAACATAACTTTTTAGCCCCCCAAAACATCACAACAAATGGTGTTGGAGAGAGAAAAAATAAAACATTGGTTGAGATGCCTATAAGTATGGTCAAGAGGTATTCTCTTCTAAATTACTCTTGGGTCTATAAGCATCATAATTGTGGACCTTGGGATGTAAAGCCTAATGATGAAGATTACTGAATAAATTCCTCAAAATGCAAAAGGGAAAAGTCAAAGGAAGAGAACCAAGGCCTTAGGAAACCCTAGAAGAGACAACATTAAAACTAAGATAGAAGGCCTAAAATGCAATCCCAATTTACCAACCTAGATTAATGGGCTATACAACCCATTTATCATGGTTGTACATCCCACTCCTAGGTTGTATAACCCTGCCTTAAACCTTAGCAAGGGAACCTTCTGAAACTAGTCCCCTCTTTAAACATTGGGGTTGCATAACCCTTACAGATGGATACATAACCCATTTTTAGCTATACAACCCACATGAAAATCATAATTCTAGGAGATCCATCTCCATCTCTATGATTAGATATGAGCATAATACAACCATAACTTTTTTTTAGCTGGTACACCCTTCCATTATCCATAAATACCTTTAGAAAGGGGAGGGAAGGCTTGGAGAACTCTAATGTTACTTTGCTGAAATTTCAACTCATAAACCTTAATTCTCTAGAAACCAAACACTTAACAAAAAATACATTGATACCTAAGGTAGTTCCTAAGGTTTTAGTCTCTTACTTTGCATAATTCATTGCATTCTTAAAGGAAATATTGAACTTGTGAGCCTCTGAAGGTAAGAAAACACTTAAAGGCATCCAAAGAAACCCCCTCCCCTCTTCCCCTTTTCTTCTTCTTCTTATTCTTCTTCTTTTCTTTCTATTTTCAAAAATGTAGGAACTTAGGGTTGTACATACTTAAATTTAATCTGTACAGCCTAAGAACTAGGATGTATAACCCTAATATTGGGCTATACAACTTTATTTTCCTACACTAGTTTATAAAAATTTTTCCTCTTCTTTCTTAAATTTCTCCATTTTAATGTTACTTTTTAGGATCTTTTATGATTCCAATGATAGAATAGGATGAGGCTCAATAGCCTAGGACCCTTATTGAATTCAAAAGTGGAGTTTGGATGGGTTTTGATATGGTTTTCATGTTTTACCTTATGCTAATGCTTGTGTTCTTTCATTTTGATTTGATGATGATTTTGGTTATATTTTAGTCTTTTTAGGGAAGTGACCAAGTAAGGAACTTAAGGTTCTAAGGACCTTAAGAGTTCTTCTTATGTTTACATTTATGTTTAAAGCATATGAATAAAACCTTGGCCATACAATCCACCGCCTTGATTAACATTCTATCATTGTTGATGGCTGGTAGTGTCTATGGATGCCTAGCTCTTTGCAAGTAATAAGAGGGAGGGTCCATATACCCTAAGATATTTTTTGTAATGATTTTTGCCTTAGGCCCTTCAACATCCTCCAAGTGCCTTGCATTGCATGTTTATCTCTTTTGATGTTTTATGATTCATGTACTTTGATCTTATTTTACTTGTTGATTTGTGATATAAGAACATGTTCATTATGGGCTCAGATGCATAGTTAGGTACCTTACATGGGAGACATGGTAATGTGGCTTCGTATATTTGCTTTATTTATTTACTTTGTTTTCTTCCTTTGGTTATTTAATCACTAACTTGTTCTCTTCCTTTGAGTGTATGTGTTCTTAGTTAAGCTAGACCATGAATTAGGTTTTAACCATCATCCTATATGCTTAAGGGTGAAGGGCTGTGTGAATGGATGTATGGATATGCATGATATTCCCTATAGCATGATGCATGACCCCCTCCCCCTCTTAAGATGATTATGCTTCAATGGATGGATGGATATGCATGATAATCTTTATACCATGGTGCATGACCCCATTCCCCTTTGAATTAATAACTTGATTAGCTTGACTATGTTTGAGGCATGTTTAAAACCATTAATCAGACTAATCAATAACTAGATTAAAATGTGAAAAGTGAACCAAAGATGCCCAAAGGATGGATCCCAATATTCAGGTGGTTTAGGGGTATCTAATCTCTTCCTTAAGTTGTACCCAATTTTCAAATCCAATCTCAGATGGGGTGAAGCCAAAATAGGTCTTCTAATTAATTTAGCTTAGATTCAGATTTTGCCTTCCCCAGATTCTTGTCCCAACCAAAGTTAGGTGGTAACTCCACATTTTTAGGGATAATACCAATGTATTATCTCATGTTTGGTCCCCTGATGACCATTACCTTAACTTGGGGCTTTGAATTATGCAAGGCGTAAAAGGATTCTCGATTGGTCCAAACACGTACCATATCTTAGGGTCATTACCTATGTAAAGAACCTTATCCTCTCAATCTCTTGTTGATCAATAAAAGGATGGAGTCGCAAGTAGGGTTCCTCTAATTTGAGTGAAACATGAGGTGCTCACATGGTCAAAGCCTTCAATGCCTCTAATTATGTTAAAATAAAGTTTATAAAAGACTTATTCTAAACAAAACTTCTTATGAGATATGGAATGGAAGAAAACGCAAGCTTTCATACCTTAGAGTATTTAGATGCAAATGCTACATAGAGAATTAGGATGTAAACACTACATTTTGAATACCAAAGATAACATTGAAAATTTTGCTTTTAAAATAGATGAGGGTTTTTTTCTTAGGCTATTCCATCACTAGCAAGGCTTATAGAGTCTTTAACAAAAAAGTCTATGGTGGTTAAAGAGTAAATAAATGTTATTTTTAATTAGTTTAGTAAGCTTGATCTTAGGAAATGTACTTTTATTGATGATCTTGTAGGTGACTTTGTGAAGTTAGAGCTCAACTCTACTCTAAAGAAAATTATGATTGAAGTTGAGGAGTAAGAACCACCTCAAGAGCTAGATGAAGTTCCACCTTAACGAGAAGATAACATAGCCCAAGGACTACCCAAGGATTAGAGGCACTCTAAGAATCATCCAAAGGATTTAATCATTAGTGAGACCTCTAAGTAATAAGTACTAGAACTCAATTAAAAGCATTAGATAATAATCTTACATTTGTTTCTCAATTGAAGCCAAAGTCAATTGATAAGGCTCTAGATGATGATTGCTAGGTGATTGTTATATAAGAGAAACTCAACTAATTTGAGAGATACAAGGTGTGAGAACTTATCTCTAAACCTAAGGATCAACTTGTTATAGGTTACAAATGTGTGTTTAGGAACAAGTTAGATGAGAAATGTTTTGTCATTAGGAACAAGACTAGATTGGTTGCCAAAAAGTATAACTAAGAGGAAGTCATATATCACTATAAAAAAATAGTAAATTACCTAATACCTAAGGAATTTAGCTAGGGAAATCGTAGGTAATTACCAATTTAGCTACAGAATACCTAAGGAATAATATATGAAGGTAATTACCTATAAAATACCTACAAAATTATTTTGAAGGTAATATTACCAATAGATTTTCAAGGGATTCCCTACGTAATTTTCCTATGAAAAGTAATCTATCGGTAAATTAAGTGCCAATATGGGGCACTAGATTTACCTTTAGTTTCCCTATGGTTTTCCTATAGAAATTTACCTACAGATTAATCTGTGGGTAATTTACCTGTGGTTTTCAATCCGTGGGTAATTTAACTATGTATTTGGATCTGTAGGTAATTTTAATATATTTTAAATATTATTCAAAATAAATATTTAATTGCTATTATAAAATAATTTTATGAATAATATTTTTTAAATATTACAAAAATAATTTTATAATTTCATATAATTGAAAGAAATAGTAAAAAGATAAAGTAAATACGTAATGGGTCAATAATATTATAAATTAAAATATTATGAAAGTAGAGTAAAAAATAAAATATAAACTAAAAATGAGTATTTTAAAAGAAAATTTCAAGAAAATAAATACCAAAAAATATGTATTTTGGTACTTAAAATAAATTAAATAGTATAAAATATTTATATCTAATTAATTTTAAATAATTTATAAGTAGTATGCACAATAAAATACTATTTTTACTATAAAATAATTTTATAAATATTATTTATTAAGAATACAAGTACAAAATATGTAATAATATAATAGAGAAATAAAAATAAATTACCTACATATCCATATCCATAGGTAAAGTTACCTTCGGATATAAATTGTAGGTAACTTTACCTACAGTTTCAAATCCGTAGGTGTATTTAATTAATTTAATATTATTATTATTGAAATTGATATTTAATTTTTATGACAAAATAATTTTATAAATATGATTTCTTAATATGATACAAAAAATTTTATACACAATATCAATATATTATATGTATAATATATGATAAGAATTTTGTCGACTCCTTCCTCCATCATCTTCCTTCGATGAAAATCCTTTCCTCCATTGTCTTCGTTTCTTCATTGTTCCTTCGGCATACCTGGCTGCTCCTGTGGATCCCCTCCATTCTGCTCCTGCTGCAAACCAGGTTAGTAATTTTAATCTTAATGCTATTTTTATTTTTCGCTGTTGTTAATTGATTTCAGAATGCTTATCCATATGTATTGAATGTTTATGGGAACGGAGCTCAAGTAGCAAACTCAAGTGTTCATCTGCTCAAAAGGTCTCAACTCTGTATTTTGTTTCTTTAACTCACCTAGTCCCACATTTCATTAATTCTTTATACCATAATTACAGTAGTAATATGTATTCGTTATTTCATTCATTCTCTGTACCCATTCTTCTACAAATTCTATATTGAAAATGCAAACAGAGGTTGTTTATTAGTGAAAACAGTGCGAATGATTTCATTCTTCTAGAGGATTCAACGTTTAGTTTTTCAAGAGTGAATATGTTGTTTACATTATCATTATTTGATTCATGCTATCTTTATTAGATGGTTTTGGATTTTTTGGTGTTGCATCAGAAAATAATTTTTGTTTGTTGTGGCTGTCACTTGCTTCGACAATTGTTGGGGTTTGTCAAACAATTTTTTGGAAATTTGCTATAATATTGGGCTATATGGTTTTTTTTTTGTTGGTTATGAGTGTTGGTCAATGATTGGATCAAATTAAGGCCAAATATTGATTCACTACTTACATTTATTTATAGTTTTTTTTTTAATTTTCTTTGATGAAAACCAGGGATTTTGGATTATTCAGTTGCTATAAAGAGGGCAATTTATAATATTAGGTGTTGTAATTTGGATTTTATATGTTATTTATATTATTTAATATTCTATTTTGATGAAATTAAATGAAGAAATTATTTGCTTAGATACATGAAAATGGAGGAAAGTAAAAAAAAAAAAAATTATAGATAAAATAGAAGGAATTTATGGGCTGGAAGATGGAATTTTATATGTAATTAGCATGTATAATTATATGTAAAATATAAGGAATTTATGGGTGGATGATGGGTTATCACAGGAGCCCACACATGTTTTGGTGTTTTGATGAGATTTTGCTTTGACTTTTGTAACGATATTTTTGTGCTTTAATTTTTTTTCTTTTAACTTTTTTTTTTTTAATTTTAAGATTTCATTCTGTCATACACAGTAATAATTTCTCATAAATGTTTAAGTGTATAGAATTATATAGGACCTTTTATAAAAATAGAGAATTTTTGTTTGAAGAAATAAAAATAAGGAGTTAAAAATATATTAAGTGGAATTAATAGAGCAATTTATTTTTTAAAATTTTGTTCTTATTCTCTAATCTAACTAGTAGATGGGAGTTATATTTTTTTATTATTTATAATTCACATATTATATGGACTATAATTTAGTCAATAATTTCACGTTTTACATTATAGTAATTTAATATATATTTTAAGATATATTTAAAAATATTGATAAAATAAAATATTTGTACAAAATATATAGTTAAGTAAATAATATTTGTTTTTAAAACTAAAACAATAATTCTTTGAATGCAATCATGAATCAAGAGAACTGAGGTTAAATTTTATATATATATTTTTTATTAGATTATCATTCTTTTAATTTTTTTGTTGATTGGTTTGATTTTGTTTACTTACTTTGCACTATGAAATGTATTTTGAAATTTTCTAATTATAAATATTTGATTATAAGTTTGCAACTCTGTTTGGCAAAAGAAATTAAAAATATAGTATTTAATTTAACCTTAAAAATCCACTAGTGAACTTATAAATTCATTATGAATGTGAATATAAATGGAATAGGTTAATTATTATAAATTTAAATGACGTATAAATTTCTTTATGTAAAATTAGAATGTAATGTTTACTATTGACCAAAAATTAAGAGAATTATTTTTGTTTGATAAAAATGAGCAACGATAGAGAGTGGATGTATAATCGGATAGATGATGATGGTTGCATAAACTATTCATTTGTTGAGGGGATAGAAAATTTTGTTAACTATGCATGTAGTCAATCCTTCTTTATGGATAGGTCGAAAATTAGATGTCCATATCAAAAGTGTTAGAATCAAAAGTACCTCGAGGTCGATGTAGTGAAATTGCATCTTCTGAGAAAGGGATTTGTATAAGGATGTTACATTTGGAATTGACATGGTGAATCATTTATACTGTTATGGTATGATGATGAACCACAAATAATGAAACAATGGAAATGCAAATAGAACCTACTAATTTGTATCAATAAGTGGTCTTCGATGTTGTTGGTCTAGAGTTTGAATTAGAGACAATGGAGGCACCCCTAAATCATGATGCATAAATATTCTACGACATGCTGAGGGCAATCGATGAACAATTATATGAAGGATGTGAAATTCATTCACAATTGTCGACAATTGCTAGGTGTTTGCATATTAAGTTTGAGCACCTTTTGTTTGAAAAGATGTTATGATGATATCATGCAATTATTGGGTAAGGTATTACCAAGAGATCACATGATGGTGGATAGTTTCTATAGTACTAAGAAGTTAGTTTAGGGATTGGGATTGCTTGTAAAAGAAAATCAATTATTGCAAGAATCTTTGTATGATTTATTCAGGCTAGGATAGTGATAAGAACAAGTACAAATTTTGTAGTGAATCCAATCATAAGAGGGGAGGCAGGAGTAAGACGAACATTCATTTAAGTGTATGTATTATTTTCCTCTGACTCCATGATTGCAATACTGTATATTTCTAAAGCAACAATAGCACATATGAGATGGCATGATGAACATCTTTAAGATGATGGCATAATGCGTCATCCATTTGATTTAGAGGCCTAAAAGCATTTCAATCACATTCATCCAGTGTTTGCAGTTAAGAGCCGAAATGTTAGATTAGGTCTTTGCATTGATGGTTTTCAACCTTTTGGGTAGACAAAACAATAATATTCATCATGGGTAGTTATAATAACTTTGTACAACCTATCGCCATGGATGTGTATGAAAGATGCATATATGTTTTTTAACTATAATTATACCTGGTCCAAGTAAACTAAAAGGAAATATAGATGTGCTTTTTCAGCTAGTGATTGCAAAATTGAAATATCTGTGGTAGGTGGGCATCCAAACATATGATCTATCTCATAAGCAAAATTTTCAATTACGAGTTGTGCTCATGCGGACAATCAGTCATTTTCCTACGTACTCTATGTTGTTGGGATGGAGTGCAACTGACAAATTAGCATGTCCTTATTATATGGAACATTCATAAATATTCCCACTTCCTAAAGGCAGAAAACAACTTAGTTTGATAGTCATAGAAAGCTTTTAACCTCTGACCATCCATTTTGGAGAAATAAAACTTCCTTTCTTAAGAATAGGACTAAGACTTTAACTTTGCCATCTATTCGAACAAGGGAAGAAATATTGAAGCAAATTGAGGATTTGGGGGTTAATGAAAGTGACTGAACTTGGTGAATATGATGTTAATGGTCCAATATGCAGGACTTGTGGTTGGAACAAATGTAACATCTTTTGGGATTTGCCTTACTAGTGCATAAATCTCATAAGACAACCTTGATGTCATGCATATTGAGACAAATGTCTTTGAAAATATGTATAATATAGTCATGAATATCTATGGCAAAACCAAAGATAATGTCAAGGCATAGGAAGACTTGAAAATATTATGTAAATGTCTAGAGTTGTAGAAGGATGAACGCACTGGAAAATATCCTAAAGCTTGTTACACATTAGACAAAGCTGGGAAATAAATCATATGCAAATGGGTGAAAAATATCAAGTTCCCTGATGGATATGTTTCTAATTTTGATCAGTGTGTTGACATGAGAAAGTATAAGATGTTTAACATGAAAAGTCATGTTTGTCATCTCTTTATGCAAAGGTTAATACCTATCGCATTCTATGAGCTTCTACCATCCAATGTCTGACAAACACTTACTGAATTGAGCTTATTTTTTTAAAGAATTAAGAGCCACTCGAATTACAGTTATAGACATGGAAAGACCCGAGAAAGAAATTCCAATAATTATCTAAAAATTAGAATGTATTTTTCCACTTGCATTCTTTGACTACATGAAACATCTTCCCATTCATTTGCCATATGAAGCAAAAGTTGTCAGATCAGTACAATATCGATGGATGTATGTTTTTGAAAGGTATTAACTCTTTATTTATGCTTTTATAGTATTTCACTTGATTTAATGCCATTTAATGGTTTTAATAATGTTAAAGGTATTTGCGATGTTTCAAGAAAACGTCAAAAATAAAGCAAAGGTGGAAGCTTCAATTTGTAATGCATACTTGGTTGAGGAAGCGTCAAATTTTTATTCTCATTGTTTTGAGCCTTATGTCTATACAAGGGAGTGATAGGTGCTTTGTAATGATGATAGTGGGGATGTCAATGAAGTAGAGGACAATCTTTTCATATTCAAACATCCTAGTCGAGCATATAGGAGTCCAACTAATCGTCGTTTCTCTGATATCGAAAATAAAGATGCACACACCTATATTTACTAAACTATGAACAAGTGAAACCATATGTAACATGAGTTATTCCATACCATATTTGTTTCACTTAAATTTCAAATCTACATGTCAATACTATCTCAAATCATATACCATCTTGTGACAACATGTTCATTGGCAAGTTAAGGCAATTCTTCATCGACATTACTGATGCTGAAGTTGATGAGGAGCTTAATAAAAAAAATTTTGATTGGTTCAAACAATATTTGAGTACAACATAAACAATATAAATTATGAAGTTGTGCACTACTATATTAAATATAGTTCATCTTTATTGATGTGTTTGTTATGAAATACTAGGCATATGTGAACTTTAACAACAATAAGTTTTTATATCATCTCGCACAGGGTCCTTAAAGATCAGTCAAATCATATAATGTGTACTTTATTAATAGAGACAAATTTCACATAAAATCTCGTGGTTCGAGAAGATCTTCATCAAATAGTGGAGTTTGTACAAAGGGCTCCAATTATAGTGATCAGTCATGTGACTATGATGATAATTTGATAGAGATTTTATAGTTTTAATACCCACCTCAGCCTATTAAGTGAATTATGTTATTCAAATGTGATTAGTTTGATCCAACTTTAAATTATGGGATGAAGATTGATAAACGATACAATCTTGTTGATGTTCATATTAAATGCAAATTTAATAAGTATGAGTCCTTTATTCTTGCAATGCAAGCTACACAAGTGTATTATGTGAATTATCCAAGCATTAGAGGAGACAAAGTTGATTGGATGGCAGTGTGTAAAGTCAAAGCTAGGTCTGTGATAAATGTTCTCCCACATTGGATGATGCATTTCAAGAAGATGATATGATTGTGCATCAAGTTGATACTGCAAGTGGCCTTAATGGATCGAGTCCCCTTAATGATATTATAATAGAATTTACAAATATTGATGATAGGGATGATGACTTATAAAATGATAATCCATTACTAGAGACAAACTCTGAAAAGTTAGAAAGGACAGAAGATCTAGATTAAGATAGTAATAGTGATTAATTATTATGGTAAAACTTAATTTATGTTGTTATTATATTGCATGTTTCATTTATGCATAATTATATTAATTTATTGTAGGTCAATTGATGTATTATATGCAGGATCATGACTAGAGGTGGAAATACCTAAAGCTTAGTCTATAGACAGGAGACAATTGACAAGAAAGGGTCACCACGTAGACACCCAATCACCTTCCTCTAAGCCATCTACATTGACCAGTGCATGTCTGACTAGGGTATGTGCATCTTTCACTCTAGTAGCTATAACATCTATAAGGTATCAGAGAACCACTCCTCTAGCATTATCTCTAGTCGTGGCACTATCTTCACCTTCACTTCAGTTCCATCTCTTGCTTTTCCATCATTATGCCAGCCATCCATCACATCAGCCACAGGTTCAACATCTAATCCACCTACACCACAACTTGAAACAATCATGATCGCATCACAAGAGGATTGTGGACTGAGTCGACAGACTCACATCACTCTTCATGGCAATTGGTATATTTTAATTCTTAATTATTATTGAGTGATCACTTAAAAAATACAAAGATATATCATAATAATAATATTTTCATCATGGGAAACTCATTCCATCTAAGAGTTCTTCCCACAAGCTATGTAAGATGTTGGAGGAGCGAGTGGATTATAAAGGAGCCTAATGGAAGAAAGTCTCCAAGAAGACTAAAGATTTTTATTGGGATGAGTTTTAAGTTACAAAATTAAATATTTGATTTGAATGTAACTATTCTTACATTGTGTATACTAATGTTACTAGTTATAGAAACACTTTGTTTGGGATGAGGCACTTTCTGCTATCGCAAAGGTAGCATAGAATCGAGAAACTTTCAAATGCTACAGGGACATGTTACATGACATGTGAGCATCAAATCAAAGACAAATTTTTGTCCTAGAGCTTATGTGGGAGCATTAGCAACAGTTTTGGCAGTCCCCAAAGTTTAGGCATATGGTAGACATA
>CATIWR010049664.1:0-20450 GCA_949677035.1 Omphalea diandra | reverse complement strand
TTTAATATTAAATATTTGATAAATGAAAAAATAAAAGAAAATTATATTTGTATGTATAAGGGTATTTTTGTCATTTTTTAAGTTAACCTTCCATTCCAATCCAGTGCAAACAAATAATATTACTTTCAAACCATTCCATTCTTACCATCCCAAACATAAATATAATTTAACACTCTCTTTCCAAACCAAACCAATCCATTCCATTCCATTAATAACCCTTCCAATCCATTACAAACACCTCATCCAAACAGAGTGTAAGAGACAAGGTTGTTCTTCTCAAGCATTGTGCTTGTGGCACTCACTATAGATCTCTACTGCACCTGCATGTAAATCAAAGTGTTGTGAACAATTTCGTCAACCAGTATAAGATGCAGATGATCGTATTACAATAAATAAGATTTGAACGTTAAGAGTTTTTTGGAGTAGCTTTAACTGTTTTTATCACGAAACCAACCCGAATCTTGTTCAACAATTTGAAAGTAGAGTATGTAACATGAAGTACTTCGCAATCTAATGAATATGAGTCTAGCTACAAAACTGACTGAGAACACAATTATTTAGGATTGTTTTCTTTTTAAAATTTAAATTTACAAAAATCACAGAGGCAACCAGTAATCTTTTGCAGAATTGTGAATGATACAGGCTTCTCATGGCTTGGCCATTATCATTGGAACGTCATCTTCCCAAATGTCACTGCTGCTTATAGCTATAGCTTCTCTTCACCCTTTTAGCAATTTATAAATAAGCTTAATTTTCACATATGCCACGAAACTAAATGAAATTATATTATCATGAGCCTTCAGATAAATTAATTGTCACCATGAAATGGAGACCCACTAAAGGTTGGAGGCACCATCACAGAAGACGAAACCTTGAACCTCTTACTCCTCGACTCTTCACCAATATCCGGGCTATCAATCCACCCCGTTATTTGATCCACAAACCCATGATCATGGCCAACATTAACTTCCCCAATATCCGGACCATCTAAGTCCAGCCCGGGCTGCCTGAACCCTATCCATTCATTGCTACAATCTGAAACACTGGATGTTTCCGACGAAGAGGGCTCATCTGCTACATGAGGAACAATGATGCTTGGGTGCACCACTTTCTCAATGTTCTTGATATCCACTAGCTTCTGGTACTGTTGGCTTCTGAAGTGGAATATGCTAGCAAAAGTGAAGTGGTCGCTCACCCTATTCTTTGTGGACTTATTTTCTGTTGTTCTAGCCATGATACTTTGCAGATTCTTGCTTAATTTAGCCTTACATGAAGAGAAGCTAAGGCTGTGCTGCCTCCCATCAGATTCCGGCACAAACCCTCCAGGTGAACCTGCTGCAGATTGGTTGGAGTTGGCGTTATTATGACTATTATTGCTATTAATATTAACCGAGGCGGCAAAGTTGGTTCGAGCATTCTCTCCACGTAGGGCACGGGCAGCCTCATCATAGGCTCTAGCGGCTTCTTCAGGTGTATCATATGTTCCTAGCCATAACCTTACACGTTGGGACGAGCCTTTTATTTCGGCTACCCATCTTCCTGATGGCCTTTGCCTGACTCCAACAAATCTACGAGCCGCAGCAGCTTTGCCAATTGGGATACGCATTTTGGTTGTTTTAGTGGTGGTAGCGGCAGCTGTAGGGTTGTTGAGTGTTTCAGGTCCTGCCATAGATTAATTTACTATATAGTTAGATTTGTTATTATATAAACGAGAGATCGAACTTGATATTATAGCTGTGATCTAGGTTTGCATGCGGAAACCACATGGGGAAGCATAGGGGGCTAGGGTCAAGCAATTTATATAAGGTGGCTAGCCAACAAGTGATGAATGTTGGTAGATACTCATCTCAATTATTTGGATTTGTTTTTTTCCTTATTAGCTTATATTATGCATCAGCTTGGCTTGGTCAGAATGCAAGCTATTGGGTTTGGCTAGCTGATTAAAAACCCTGATATATGAGATTACGGCTTAATTAATCAAATAGGCGCACCAAGCGAGGCTTAATGATGATGATGAAAAGATACAGAGGGAAGCAGACAGAAAAAAGTCGGACGAGTTTGTCAACTTGTAAATGAAGAACGGATTTGGAACGTTGGTTGGATCTCAATTTTAAAAATCCCGCGCGGAAGTTAGTTTAATTGGTTATGACGTGGAAGTTAAAGTTGGACTATAGCTCATTGAGATAGAATTACTTGTGGGCTCCATATCTCCGGATTTTGTCTCTTCTACTGTTTTTATTTTCCTCACCAAATTACCCTTTCTACGCATTAAATATGCCATTAGGTATATAATCATCAAATGTGGATGTAACTACGGAGGACCACATGGAATATACTTGTTTAGCCATGTAATCACATCGGTTGTTTGTATATATATATGTAGACATTCACATTTAATTATCATCCAAAACTAGTTTTAAGCATAGGATTCGTTTGGAAGTATATTAATATATATATATATGTACTGACGTGGAGGTGGTGGTCCTTAGATAATAAGGAGAGAATAGTCAGCTAATAATTAAAGGGTTGGCTTAACTATAGATTCCCAAAACTTACATTCCACTTGGTATGGGAAGAGAGAAGTTTGTCCATAAGTAGGTGGATTTTGCCCATAAGACACGGGCGGAATGACACATGTAACATGCTAGAATTACCACATCCATAGAGCTATTGGTTAGTTTGTGATTGATTTGATGATCCAGGGAAATGGGAATTCATTGATCATATTTATCTATGGTTCCAAAAAAAAAAAAAAAAAAACCATAAAAGAAAAAAGAAAAATTGGGTTCTGTTATGTTGAATAAATTCAGCGATCAGCATGTTTCCCTGTTCAGCTCGACAAATCCAATGGCCTTATTTTAATTCATTTTTAATCATGTTCTATGGTTTGATGATACCAACCAACCCAAAATTACTCAGTCAGTGTCTTGATTTCATCATTAAATCCAAGCGTGTGGTGGAAATATACTTAAGTTGAATCAATCTTCAACAATAATCAGACTGACTAGTCATAGTTTTTTAACTTTGACGTATGAAATTGGAATTATTAATGTATCTATTGGCCTTTTTACATCAATTCAGTTGCAGAGGGCCAATCATGAAGAAACATAACTTGCTCCTAAGGGTAGGTATTTATTGCTATAATGCAGTGTGGATTAGACAAAAGAGTTTGGTGATTCCGAGAAATAGGTTGAACGTATTTATAATCACATCCAGAAGCTGCTTTAGAGATCGACTCATGTCGAATAGCACATATACCCGATGAGTGCTCCTGAAAATTGCAATCTCATTGGAAAATTATTTTGGACATAATATGTGGAGTTAAGCAGCACAAAATTATAACCCAATTACTTTTTTATTGATTTCTTTCACCATGCTGTTGGGATGTTGGAAAAATATGAATTTATGATGATATTGGTATCGGGATTGGTTAACGTGGGATAAATCATGTTTCCCAGAATTCTTGTTTCTCTTGAGGAAAATGCAGTTTTGAGAAAATCCAACCCAATGGGTTCATGCTTCTGAGCATTCTTCGTACTTGTGCTCTAACTGGGGCCTTACTACAGAGCAAGAACATCCATGAACCATGACCCATCTCTTAGACATAATATGCACATGGCAGATATTTTTTTGGATAGAAACATGAGAGTCGGGAACGTTTTCACATGTCATGGTTTATGGATGTAGAGGCAATCAATTGAGAGGGACCAAATCTAGTTCAATCATATCAGAAAAGTTTCATGATCACATATGAACTTCTAATGAGATAAATCTGGTTTAACACAGAATTCTGGTCAAGTGTTCAAGGCAAATTATTTAAGATGTTAATACTAGTGTTTTAATCTGGTCAAGTAGTAGGTTGAGAAAAATTCCACAGATAAATTAAGCCTCTCTCTCTCTCTCTCTCTAATTCAAACTTTTTAGGGTTTTTAATTACAATGAATAGAACTGAGTCTCAGTACCATGCTGCAGAGGATTGGAGAAATATTACGTACAAATCGATCCAAAATCTTGGGGTGTATCTACTACAAGAAGGAAATTCAATGCCCCAAAAGTGTAGAAGTTGGTTATGCGTGAGATAGCTCGCAAGAATCAAAATGAATAGGTTTCTTTCTTAACTACATCAAATTCTTTGCTTCATCACTGCCTTGTTTATGGTTCTCCAAGAGAGAGTTCTGGGTCTCCAGGAGAAGTGTTGACATGCCCTTGGTTACTAGCATTCCCTTCTGATCTCTCAGGGCCAGGTAGCAGCCATTGACGAGAAACCACAGTTGAGGTCTCAGGACTATCAATGGAGCGGACCATATTCATTGTTGCTTGTCTTAAGTGTTTTGTTTCTAAAGAGTCTTGTACTGGGAGTCGACAAACTGGACATGTAGATTGTTTCCTTAGCCACACGTCGATGCAAGACAGATGAAAGTTGTGACCGCATTTGGGCATGATCCGCAATACTTCCTTTTCTTGGTATTCTCCCAAACATATAGAGCACCTGTTGAAACTTAAAATTATCGGTCTCATGCATCTGACAATCAATCAATATATGAAGTAAAAACATTAGGACTTCCCTCGCAACTCACAACAACAAAAGTACTTTTTGAACTTCATCCCAACAGGATGAAAGAAGCTCAATTCAATCAGAAGCAGGGGAAGGAAGAACACAGGCAACAATAAAGTCATATTGGTGGAGGTTCTTATAAGAAACTTCTGTACACAGAATCTCAAAGTGGGGAGCTGAGGCCTCATATCTGTCATTTTATGAGATCAATCCAAAATGTGCCAGTTTGTAAAGAATTTGCATGTCTAATTATACACCATTTTTCCCAAGTAGTTTCAACACTATAAGAGAACACACATAGGCACAAACACACATTTTCTCCTATTTGGCTAACAATGAACTTGAGTCCTCCATGAACAAAAGGGGGCAAAAAGCCAATTTACATGTTTCAACAAATAATAATACAGTTATTTTGGAGAAAAAGAAAAGAAAAACACCATTTTTATAGGTAGCAACACTTACTGAACATCTTCCACAGAACTAAATGCCTCACGGCTGAACTTCATGGTGGGAATTGCAGCGACCAGGATTGGTTCAAGGCCACTAATCCGATGTTCTGGCTGCCACCCAAGTAGAAAAGGTTAAAACGAAAATACAACACTGCACTCAGAGTTTTGATATGAATAACTAAAGCAGTGAAGCAGAATGCTAATTGGCGATCCCACAAAAGGGTCGGTTTGGTTTGTCATGAGGCACCTAAATTTCCTATTGCACGTTGGCAAAGCGGGATCACATGAAGTTCTTTGTCTATTCAATAGCCTCTTTATAATAGATTTCCTTTCATCATATCAGAGTAAAGCGAATACCAAATGGAAATCTCTCAGCTTGGTAATCTTCTTCTCTCTCTTATCCATCCAAGCAATTAATTCAAACCAAAATTGAGTAAATCAATGGGCACTAACAGCGGCATATCCTAGCTTAGAGATAATTCAGGACTGGTACAAGCTGTAATTTGTAATTAGCCTCCAAAGTTGATACCTTTCACCCCAGTCCCCATGTAAAAAAGAATCTAATCTAATAAAGATATGAAATCTAAAACTAGTCGCGGACCAATAAACTATACGAATTTATCAACAAGAACAACCAATTCAAAGACAACAACAATCCATATACCACTGATGCACAACATGCAAAGAAAGTTATAAGACGTAACCAAAGAAACATAGCATAGAAAGAATTAGAAAAATACCTGTTCAAGGTCAATCCTGGACTCAATCTCGAGCATTTGTCTAGATTCAGACGCTCGAAGCCTTCCACAAATAATTCTTGTGCACACAAACACTATAAAAGTGGCACTCATCCCAAACCCAATAACGGTAGTAATCAAATTCATCCCTGAACCGACCATCTGCTACCTAATCAAAATCAACAAATACCCACGACAACCCAAATACAAGCTTTGCAAATCAAAGACAAATAAATAAACAAAGTAAGAAGACCAGACCAACACAAGCTCAAGAACAATCACAATGACCAAAACAAAACACGCAGATCAGGCTTGTTCAAGAAATGGCTACTGCAGTTCTATAACAAAAGTAAGGGGGAAAAAACGGATATCACAAAAAAAAAAAAGGATGAAAACAAAAATGAAGATATGGGAAATGGAATCCAAATCGCTGTGGATGGACTCAGAGTTAAAGAAAGGAGAAGGGGGGCAACGAATGAGTGGTGGCGATGAGAGAAGAGGAATGAAAGAAGGAAGACGGTTCGGTTTCTTGCTCTTTGGAACTGAGCTGGTCGGGGTCCACTGCAAAACTGGGACCCTGTCAAAGAAATGAAGGAAGGGTTTTACTTTTTCCGTGGTTTCATATCGGACGATTGAGATTGAGCCGGGTATTGTAGGCAAACAGGATGATAAAATGGTAATAAATGGTAAGAAGTAGATGTACCGAAGATTCTATTGTGAGTCGTTGGGAAGGGAGTTTTTTTTCTTTTTTCTGTTGAGCCAAAGGAGAATCTGAAGGACATATGTCAGTTATGTATTGCATCTTTCCTATTCCTTTGTTCTTTCTCAACATTTGGCTAGCGCCTATTGTCTTCAGTTCCCAATGATTGGATCCTTTTCTCAACACCCACTTAATCGTTTTCAGAGAATGGACGGCCAATAGCCTAGTCAATTATTTTTACTATTATCATTACTGTTTGTTCCAATATCGCAATAAGTTTGGTGGTTCAACAGCTGGGATCGACGAGGAATTCAGTACTTGGAAACTCTGACAAGTCACTTGTTTCATTTATTCCATAACGTAGATAACCACCTTCGAATCTAACTTTACTTGGCAATAAAATTTGTCGAGTGGAGAGGACTTGCACACCTTCCAAAGTGGTTCCTTATCCACTATAATTAAGTCATTATTAGAGAACATAGACTGGCAGTCTACATCCATCCATTAATCAACAATTTATTTTTTCTAGTAATAATTTTTGGCCCTTTGCCTGCTTTATGAATTATGCATACAGATATAAATATGTATGGCAAATGCGCATATTTTGACACAAATGAACCCTAAAAGGGGAACAGAGTAACAATGATGAGAGTCCTTTACTGGTAAATCGAGTGAAAAGGCAGCTCCGTTTGCTTCAAAAATTTCCAAATCCCTTAACAAGAAACCTCTTCTTCAAGGGTTTTGATGAGGCCATTGATCCTTCTTTCTTTGGCAGATGATGACATGTTACCAATACCAGGGCAATGTTTCTACCATTCTTTACATCATTCACCAACACATCACTGTTCACTATGCTATCCTGGCTGATTTGTCAGCTACCGACGACAATCTTCATCTCTAACATAACAAAACAAACTGCCCTTCTTAGCGCCACAACCACAACCCAATATATTATCTACTTGCTAGTATATTCTTTCGTATACGTGTTGTTCCAAAAAAGAAAATAAAAGGGAACAAAACAAGTAGGCTTCCTGGCACCACCACACTAAGCCTAGAACACAATCAGCTTCAGCATGTGTTCCAGGCATTTCCTAGTCCACTTACAAGTTTGTTTCATCTACCGTCCAACACACATGAGAAGTAGAAAATATAATTCATAGATGAGAACCCAAAGAAACTTGTCAGTCACATAATTTACAGTTAAACTATGGATGCTCAGCTAACAGTGTACTGTGTACCACTAATGTCTTCTCAGCAAAGAAATGACATGACATGTTTAGCTGATTCTTGGAAGCATAATCCAAATTGGATGTACAGAAAGAAATCAAAAGCTAATTGTGCAAAGATCATCTTCTCTCATAATAATACCTATATATTCTTATGCTTCAAGAATCAAACAGAAAGATCGATACCAAAGCCAAACTAAAGCATGAAGGAGAACAGTGTAATTGTGCAATTCTTTTTCTCAGCAGTTACGCTGCAGTCTAAACTATATTGATAAAGAAATCACAAGGCCAGATTGTAGAGCCACATCCCAGAAAAGTAGGGCTTCATCTATAAATAAAAATTGCCGCATCCATCTAATGAATATGACTAGCAGGTGCTGGGTACTTTGGGTGGCCATTAAGTCATGGTTCCCAATCAAAAGACTATTTTGTCTGAACAATTTTAGCATTTTCAATGATTAAAAAGACCACTTGATTAGCCTGCCGTGAGCAAATATTAATCTTAAACAATTCTATAAAGTAAGTAAAGCCAATAAATCCATCTTGCCATCCAGACACAAAAAGTCTATGAAGCAAGAACGGAAAAATGAGAACAAAGATATAAACATACCACAATTACGAGCAACAGGAAACTTGTTGAGAGCAGAAATTCAAACCATGAGCTGGATGCTACACTCAAGAAACTAGGAAACTAAATCATTAACAGCTTTAATTTCTATTTCAAAATGATGCAAGGAGGGGAATGATATCGGACATGTTTCTGGAGTATTGCAAATCTAATAATGAAAGCAGCTACACAGTTTTTAACTTTTGATTTGTTCAAATGGTTAAGACAAATAACACAAATTTTTCAGGTACGCAAGTCCTACTCTGAAGATCAACTTTTCCAAAATGATTAATCCATTCCAATGTACCCGAGTCCCTTCTCCACAGTATGTTTACATGCATCAAAAAAACAATAAATCAACAAAAAATAGAGATCACATCAAACCAGAAACTTCGATTTTGATTATGCAAAGAAACAATCTCCACCAGTGAGAACCACAATTCAACATCTTTTATTGCTTTCTAGTTTCACATATAGAAACAGACCAAAGAAACAGAAAAAAAGGTCCATTCAAATACACAACTCACCAAATCAAAATCTGAGATTACCGGCAGACTGGATAATTAGCAGGAACAATTTCAGTGACAATCAGTAAACAAACATCCCGAGGAAAGAACATCACAAATTCTCAAATTTGCAAAACATAGAAGCAAGATTACGAATCGGAGGAACATTCCACAGCAGTAGCAATGGGCACACGAATGTCCTTATAAAGGCAAACATAGGGAGCATCACATCCCACGTAAGGCCCAGTCCAGTTTCCATCAGCCATGTAGCTAGCGTCCCAAATGGAAGCATATAAGAACATGGGTTTCTCAGGGAAAGTCTCGCCATTCCTCCTTTCCTCTTGCCTTATCACCTTCGCATCGATCACCCACTCTATTGAATTTGGACCCCACTTTATCACATACTCGTGAAACCCATCAGAGCAATCAAATCCAAGATCATGGATTTGTTCTCTGTTCCCAGTCCCTGCATTACAACTATTCTTCTCTTTTAACAAAAAATTACAAGAAAGAAACGATCTTTAATGGTTAAAGATAGTAAAAGGTGAAGAAATGTAACCTGTAGTGAAGTAGTTAGTTTGGACAATGGTCTTGTCCTTGCCTAGGAACTCGAAGTCGATCTCGTCTTGGGATTTGTCGCCTTCAAGAGAGGAAAGATAAATATTGAAGTTGAGGCCGCTGGTGTTGCCTTTGGGACATTGGATGAGGCAACTGAAGGTTCCATAGAGGAAGCGCGTGGTGCTGCGCCAGCGTGCACCACCACGGTGGTCATAGGTGAGGGTGATGGAATTGGAGACGGGGCAGTGGGTGCAGGCCTCTGGGGTATAGTCTATGGCGATCTGGTTGATGGGTTGGGTCGCATGGTGCAGAACTGGATCTGCCATTTCCAATTGCCCGTTTGGTTTTGTGTCCGGAATCACGGGAATTGTCTCCTCTTCTTTTGCGGGAGAAATAGGGGGAGCTAGGGTGTCTTACGCTGCCCTGTCAGCATAAAATTTTTTGAACTTTTTCATAGCCACGTTATCTATATTCCGCCATGTTGACAAAAAAAACGTGCCAAGTCATTCACAGAGAGACACATCAGCTCATTTAGCCAATTGTTAGACAAATCAGCATCCTAATGCCGTGTTGGCATGTAAACGTTAGCATATCTTGCCTAAGCCATCAAAATCTTCCACATCAGTCGCTCAGGGAACGTAACAATAAAACTAGACCTGAATATAAATTGGATTTGGGCAAGAGAAACGTAGTAAGATTTTTGGGTATGTTATTATTAGAAATTTAAGTAGCTCGGTCTGCAAACGAGTTTACATGTAATTATCTAAATCAACAATTCTCGTCGCGTCGGACGTGCAAACATTAGCAAATACCTTGTCAACTATCTGTTCACAGGATGTATTTCAGGTTACCAATTGGGCCACATTGATATTGACAAAAAATTATTTATATTAGATATACATTCTTTTTTATATACTTATTTAATATTTTCATCATTATATAATCTCTGTCTTTTTAAAATTATGATTTAAATTAAAAAATAATTAATTAAAAATAATTTCAATTGATATTAATTAATATTTTTTAATTGTCTTTAACTAAATTTTATAGTAACATTAATAAGAAAATATTTAATTAAAAAAGAAAAAAAGATAATGATGATAAATTTAAAAAATAAGTAATTAATATTATATTGATAATATAAAATAATAAATATTTTGAAAATAATTTTTTTTTCTAAAATGACATATATTGTCTTCAACTAAAATTTTACATTAATACTAATAAAAATATTTAATTAAAAGAGATAAAATATAATAATGAGAGTTAAGGTTGCGCAAAAATCGAACTGGATTGAAAAATTGACTTAACCAAGTTAATTTGATTTGATTTTTTAATAAAATCCACTAGGTTTAGTTATAATTTTAAAAATTTTTCGTTTTGGTTTTATTTTTTAGATAAAAAATCGAAATTAATAAATCAAATTAATTTGAATAAAATTAAATTTAAAAAATATATAATTTAATTGAACTAAATTGAATCAAATAAAACGTTTATAAGTTTGGTTCAGTTTAGTTTATAGATACATAAATTTATGTTTAATTGGTTCGATTAATTCAATTTTTTCAAAAATTTTGATTCAATTAGATTTTAAATATATAAAATTCAATTTATTTAATTTTGATAAAAAATCGAATTGAATTAATCAAACCGATCATTTGTCCACTCCTAAAGAGAGTAAAATTGAAAAATAAATAATTAATATTATGTTGTAATATAAAATGATATACATATTTAAACAAATTTTTTTTTAAACAATGAATATTGTAAAACAAATAAAATAATACACTGACATTCAATATAATTATTTAATGAATTTATTTTTTTATAATTATTTAAAAAATTTATTTTTATATTTTTTAAATTAAAGAACACTCATTCTCATTTAGTACATATTTTTTGCTCATTTTACTAAGTTATAAACATTTGCCACATCAACAATTTTTGTGAGCAATTCACATCATTTACTGTACTTATGTGTGCAATTCTTGCCGTATCGTCTTTTAACGTGTCAACATATTAATCCACATTAGCTACCTGTCAAGTAGATGTATACCATGCCAGCAATTAAGCCACATCTGCTGCGTAAGTCCACGTCATTAATGTTCTGAATCAATTCGTGCCACATGATCAGACGCCTGCCAATTCTGGTCTCCTGTTTGTGATACGGAGAAAACAAAGGTAGGGTTATGAATTCTATGGTTGCCAAACAAATGCCAACAAATAAAAAATAAAAAAAAACTTATGTTTTGATGATGAAGCACACCCACCCGAAACGGTGGCGAGGAATGCAAAAAGCGGATAGAAGAGATGATGGTGGTGTCACACTTACACCTTGGAATTCTGTCTTTCAATTCTTCCTCTTTCTTTCCTTCTTTGCCTCCTCTTTCTCGTCTCTGCTTTACCAAACCCAAACAATTTCTCGGTAAGTGAAAAAAAAAAAAAAGGATTTTGTTAATTTTATCTTCAGATTTTGGTCTAGAAAGTTGTAAAAAAAGAAAAACTTTTCTTATATGAAATGGGGTATTAGACAGTTTTATGATTATGATAATAAGTTCCTTCTGTAGGGACTTCTTTTTGTTTTTAATCATGTCTTTATGCTATAGTTTGTTACTGTAAATTTAATTATGACCAAGTTTTTGCATCTCTGACAGTTGCCGCAATGAATGAAGATCCAGTCGGTGAATGGATTCTGTCAGAAGGAAAGGCTACCCAAATTACTAAAATTCGTTCTATTGGCGGTGGCTGTATCAATCTTGCCAACCGTTATGATACTGATGCTGGTTCGTTCTTCGTCAAAACCAATAGGTATACCCAATGCGGGACTGCATTACTCTGTTAAATTCTATTGTTGTTTCTTTAATATTGATTTTTGTTTTGTCAAGTGAATTGGAACTTGGTTAATGTTGAAATGCCTGATTAGGAGTATTGGACCATCCATGTTTGAGGGAGAGGCTCTTGGCCTAGGTGCTATGTATGAAACCAAAACAATCCGTGTACCAAGGCCATTTAAGGTGAGAAGGCCTAAAAATTTTTCAATCTTCCTTTTTAACTTAAAATGATCCTATATGCATGTTATCTTAGTCTTCACATGGGAAGATAATCTAAGTTTGAACATGTTGTTAAGCAATGTAGGTTGGACCCCTACCAACAGGTGGATCATTCATCATTATGGAATTCATTGAATTCGGCACTTCTAGAGGCAATCAGGTGGGTGGGGAGTTATCGGTTAACATGTCTTGGTGACAGTATTTTGTAGTTTGACTTCTTAACAATTTACCTTTCTCCAGTCTGTTCTGGGAAGGAAGCTTGCTGAAATGCATAAGGCTAGCAAATCTGAAAAAGGCTTTGGATTTGATGTTGATAACACCATTGGCAGGTGCAATCCTTCATTCTCATTACTGGTTACTTTTTGCATGCAATTGTTAAAACATCTTGAGTTCCTCACTGTTTAAACTTGAATATTACTCAGTTGTGACAAATTTATATCCAAATTTGTAGCACTCCTCAGATAAATACTTGGACATCAGATTGGATCGAGTTTTATGGAAAGCATAGATTGGGTTTCCAACTGAAATTGGCATTTGATCAATATGGCGACTCAAGCATTTACCAAAAAGGTTATTTCTTTTTCCCTTTCCTTCACTTGGCATTCAATATCTTAACTTGTTTTGTTTACATACATCTAGAGATGAGAAACTAGCTGATATAACTTACAGCATGATGTTAAATTATTGCATGAGAATACAGGTGGTCTGGGAACTCTTATATGGCTTAATTGGCATGCCAGAATGACCATATTCATGCTTATTTTCACTTAATTTGCTTGTGCTGTTTGATGCAAATAAAAGAAAAGTAACTTATTTAGCTGGAAATGCTTCTATGACGTAAATGCTAAATTTTAAGCTGTTTGCAGAAGTGGCATTTGTATTTCTTGGATTAACCATGCGACATATAATTAACAGGACAAAGACTGGTGAAGAACATGGCACCTCTCTTTGATAACATTGTTATAGAGCCATGCTTGCTTCATGGAGACTTGTGGAGTGGGAATATCAGCTCTGACAAAAATGGCGAACCTGTTATCCTTGACCCGGCTTGTTATTGTGAGTCTGATGCTACATCATTGTGTTTAAGCATATAAACAATGCATGTATGAGTGTTTGTATGTTTGCATCTTGTCACATACTCAGTGGAAAGAGATGTGTCCGTATAGACTAGCGTGGATGTATGAGATTTCTGTAGCATATATAATATGAAAAGAACTAAAATATCAGTGCAAATAGCAAATATCAATCCTAGAAAGTTAGGAAGTTGAAATTTAAGTCTTTGTTAAATTTTTTTTTTTTTGGTCTTGCTATGAACATGAGTTTCCTGCAGCAGCAAGTTCTTTATCACTACTTGCTCTATGTTTGTTGGTTTTATCATCTACAGATGGACATAATGAAGCAGAATTTGGAATGTCTTGGTGTGCTGGCTTTGGAGGATCATTCTACAATGCATATTTTGAGGTATCACTGCCTATATGCATCTAAGGATTACATGAGTTGTAGGAATTACAGTGCATATATTATTATTTTTCCAAATTGTATTTTTCCGTTCTAGACATTTGAGTAATAGACCTGAACTGGAGCTCAACAGATACTATTTTTGTTGGTACTGTTGCTAATGACCCATCTATTCTAATGCCAATATGAGACATGCTATCGTAGTCTTATATACAATTAAAAAAGGAAAAAGTCAGATGAAAGTGGTATGGAAAGTATGATTTTATTTTTTTCTAAGAAACAATATTGTGCTCTTTGTATGTTTCCAGGTAATGCCAAAACAACCAGGCTTTGAGAAAAGGAGAGATCTTTACTTGCTGTATCATTACCTGAATCATTATAATCTGTTTGGTTCTGGGTATAGATCATCAGCGATGTCAATAATAGATGACTATCTGCGGATGTTAAAAGTTTAGGCATTGGGTGTGTTGTATTATTACATGTATAGGCTTCTTGTTGTTAAGCTGTTCACCTTCAACTGCATCTGTATATGCGAAAGAAACTCTAGATTTCGTCCCTGTCCCAGCTTTTTATTGTTTCCTTATTTGTTCAGTTGATGTTATTAGGTAATGGGTTCCTGACACCAATTCCAGTTGTCTGCTGCTCTGCAAATAATAACACAACGTCTATGTGGTTAATTTTTATTGAACAAAAGGGTCCAATATGCAATATTCTAAGGCATTTTGTTTTATACTTTTGGGAAAGAGAATTTGGTTTATACTCGTTAGAAAATGGAACTTCATACGAATCTTAATTATATCAAATTATAATTATACTTTTTTTTAATGGAATTAATATAAGATTGTAGATAGCAGATTCAATGCGTGGATGCAAGGCATCAGATCAGAACATAATACAACCGAAGACCGTGGACCATGTATATATGCCTGCAGCCGCTAAACACAGCCTTTCAAGCAAATTTGCATCAATTTCCCTTCGCGTTTCATGATACACAAGTACAAAAGAACACGGTTAACAAAGCAAGTTTACCCAACCATAGATCCTCTGAGCTAGTACTACTACAGCACAAATTTTCCTGGATTTGCTAAGAAAACTGATCCAAAATTGTGACAACCTATGTCTGCCTTAAGACCATCAAATTTGCCCTGAAGAGACAAAAAGGGGAGACAGCAAGCGGAATAAGGACATTTTCCAGAGCCTGAAGGGGTGGAAGATGAAACCAATTGAGAGCATTTTTATGCTGTTCATCCCCATCATTATAATTATTTTGTCTATCACAACAGCCCTGGGTCTGTGACAGCAATGGCAACTTCGCACAGCAGTTGATGTTCCTTCCTCTGCTGTCTTTTGATTCTGACCATTCTCCCGGTGGACTTGTCACCATTACCACTGCCCAATAAGAAGCTTTCCTCCAGCATTAAACTCACCACCAGAAGCCTGAAATGTAGATGTACTATGTGGTGCTGCTAGATTCGGCTGATTTCAAAATGGAGTTGTAGAGCCAAATTTATTCAAACATCATGGGGATCGATGTGATGCCAGTAGTAGTGGTACATTAGAAGCTGAGGTTGCTCCTAATGCAAACCCAGTTAAGGAAGATGTAGAACCAAAATTGGGAGGTTTAGGTGTCTGCCAGGTAGAATTAAATGCTGGTTACACAGAAATAGAAAAATCTAACAGAGTTGGCCTCAGAAGTAGAAGAGACGAGTCCAGTTGTAGAAGTCAAACTACTAAAGAATGGGCTTCCACATCTACCGTGCTAATTTTTTGCGGCGGTGGGAGAAGTTCCATTATTTTCCTGTAATTAAAGGTGGAACTTTCTAGAATAAGAGTTCCGTTTCTAACTTTTTTTTTTTGGTTTGAAAAGCGATCCTTTTCTAAGTAGAATATTTAACTTGACAAAAAAAAGCTAAAAAAAGACGTTTTGTTTCCGCGAAAATGTTTTTGGGCAACGGTGTTGATACTTCCTCGTTTCAACAAAGTCGTTACAGCTAGTCAGTTGTTATTGTTAAGGAAAGAGAGAAAATATGAACAAGAACAAGTCGTCGCCACAAACATCTTCAGTTTCATTGCCTGAGCTGATTGTGTCTTTAGAGCAAGCAGCTGCCATGGCTAAACAACTTCCTTCCACCACTGACCCTAACTTCCTCCTCCATATCTACTCTTCTCTTCACCATGCCCACCACCTTCTCTCTTCCTTCATTTCTCCTTCTATGCCTGATCAATCTCTTTCCTCCGCCACTGGAGCTGGTGTCGCCGACGTCGACGCCGATGAGCCTATGTCAGATGATAATGAAGCTGGAGGTGAAGAGAACTCAAAGGCGACAGCAATTGATAAAGTTGAGGAGAAGATGAGAAATTGTTTGATCAAGAATAAGAGGCTCAAGCGGCCGCTTTCCCCATCGGCTGCGGCGGACGATAGGAGGTTGGTTGATGACGGATATGCAATAGGAATAAAGGAGTATGATCCTCATGCGACCAGACTGAGGGCTTTGGATCTTGTCTACCACTTTCATGCCTGATTATTTATTTAGGTAAAAGAAAAAAAAAAAAAAAAACATCGGAAACAGAGTCCCAGTGTTAGGTCACTTTCTGTTGAATTTTGATTTGTGATGAGGGAATTTTTTATTCTTTTTCATCAAATTTATTTTCTTTTCTTGTGTGTTTAATTTTTGTTTATTTTCTCTTTTCTCCACTTTTAGATTGCTGTAGCGTAGCATTGAATACACGATAGAGCTGAAATTGGGAACAAAAAGGAAAAACAAGAACGTTTCATTTATTTATGATCCAACATTAGTTTTGGGATTTTACATGCTAGGAATTTGCTGCAGCATTTTCCATTAGGCCAAGCGACTCCATCTTGATTTCTGAAAGAACATCAAGTTTGGATTTTTGTGTAGAATTTTGAAGAATGATACCGTTTGAGTTCCTCGATACTAATGCATAGCATGCGCTGGACTTCCAAATATGTCTTCTGTAGATACACACTGTTTCTACCGCTCTTGGAACATCTGCCAAACATCATTTGCCTCACGACGAACCTTGTTTTGATTATTCCTCAGCTCCATGTCATTTTCATCTATGAGCACTCAACATTTATATGCTGCCATTGATTCCTCAACTCTAGTTTTCTATTTGAGTGTTCTGTTCAACATTATCCGCTTCAACAATGAGGTGTGAGAGACAACATGCCTCACAAGGCATGTTCAGGAACTTGTCCTCCACAAGCCAGGATACAGTAATGCTACCTATACGCTCACAATCAAATTGTGCAGTTTTACAAAATCATCCAAGGAAAGTTCCTCCGGTCTTGACTGCAAGGTAACGGTCATTGTTGAAATCAGCAATCTAACATAAATAGCAACTCCTTGAAAGAATGTGACAACTATTACCAGAAAATAAAACTATGATTGTAACGTCTGCACTTACAGTGGCTGGAAGACCAACATTTTCAAGAGCTTCTTCAATCTCAGAAGCTGTGCGCATGTGCTGAAGTGATCTCCGCAACATCTTGCGTTTCCCATTAAATGCAGAATTCACCTTATAACCACATAGTGTTTCAATCAGTGCAAAAGCCAAAATAGCACTCAGCCAAAGACAGGACTTGGTCAACATAAACAAACATCATAAGACCATAATTAAAACCTTCTGGGAAGGTAGTCAAGATTTAGTCTGAATTCCCAAAGTGATGAACCCTTATGAATAAGGCAGAAGAAATGATTGATACTTCCACCAAAGCCACAACCAAAAAAAAAAAAAGCATGGAAGGAAAGAAAGTTGATTAGAAAAGAAATAACCATTGAGAAAAAGCTTTTAGTGGAGGAAACTGGTGGATAATCTGCAGCTTGCTTTAGCTTAAAAGTAACAACAGCTGCATCAACCTGCAAATGAAAATGAGAGCTATGAGCAATTCTAAGTACATCTCTGAAGAAAGTCAAAGCAAAACCTTATTCATGCAAACATACACAACATTTGATTGTAAATTCTTCTTTGCCTATGAAACTTCCTCTGGACAAAAAGTTGCACAAAGCATCTAATTGCATCCTTAACAAAACAAGTTACTTACATTTGGTTGAGGAAAAAAATCTGACCTTGGGACCTTAAATTTGTATTCAGGATCTGAAAAGCAGAACCAACATATTGAAACTAGATCTGAAGTCTGAAAAATATTTTTGCACATGATCAAAAGTCCAAGGGAAAAGCATTAACTTTGATGTAAGCACAGAAAGTAGTTCTGCTAATCATCTGATCCACAATCAGGGGAAAACATGCTGGCAACATTCCAAATGAAACAGAAGTTTCATGGTCAATCTCAAGAACTAACATAGGAACCCATGCAAACTGATCATAACAAATAAAAATAGAATCCAACAGTCAAATACTTCAATTGAATATATACATTAAAAAGAATAAACATAATATGAAGAAAAAGAAAAAAAAAAAAAGAAAAAACTTGGTTTCCTCTCTCCATAATTGTCAGTTTTCATTTTCAGGTTTAGTTGCTACCAAAAACAGAAGCACAAATGCAGTATAAGTAATCCAGGCATGAGATCCACTTATCAAAAGCTGCTAAAGGACCATTTCAAACGGATTTTAAATTGCAGAAGTACCTGCATAAAAATTGACAAAGATATTGATGGGCCGGTATTCTGATGTTCTTACCGAAGATTGCACCAATCGCAAAGCAGTCTCCTCCTGAAACATCAAATAATCCAAGCAAAGATCAGTAAGAGGCCTCTTTTTTTTTTTGTGGCTCAGTTTGTCATATCTTTAAACTTTACAGTCCTATTGATAAATTTAACCTACAATATCAACACATTCATGGCCAATCTTTTATTTTTTTCTTTTTCAAGTTTTAAACAACATATAACATTAATTTTAACTCGTATAACATCTCAACATCCTCCCAGAGACAAGTTCTTTAGCATCAACATTCATCTCATTGTCCTTTTGACAGGCGTGCCTGGTATGCGCTAAAAAATCACAGGCTTCCATTTTATAATTGTACATTCTCAAAGGAATAGAGTTTGTTTACAAACTTATTCTTAACGCTTTTACAATATACACAGAAACACACACATTTCCCACGAAACAGGGACATGAAGAACATCACAAGATAATTTAACAAGTAAATATCAGAGAGGAAAGGAGGAAATTCTCACCTGGATTAAAAGCACAACTTCAGAGAAAATGTCACCCATAGGAAGAAGTTGCTTAACTACATCCGTACTTATATTAAATGGTATATTAGAGACTACCTGCAAAAGAGGGGGTTGGGAACAAGAGATCCATACAAACTATTGCTTGTCAATACTCAACAAGAAATAAGTAGAAATTTTCACATATCACCAACTAGCAATTATTTTTATATTATGGAAGGAAAGTGAAATTTGCTTATCAAAATTAATCATCACAAAATAGAGAGGGCTCACTTTTGCACATCTTGGTTTTTGATTGGAAGAAGATAAGCCTTCAAGCAGTGAGAACATGTGGCAACGAATGTGGCATTTCACAAAGTCTTCTTGCAAAACCTATGAGTTTAAAAATATAATACAACCAGGAGGAGTTAACATCATAGAATTATTCTGCAATAACAACATTTTAAATTGGACAGTGACTTGAATTACCTTGAAACGATTGGTATAAGAAGAAAACCTTTCCCTAACAAGAGTCGCCATGTGAGGATCCTATAGGTGCCATCATTTAGTACTTAAAAGAAATAAAATTTATGATTATTGATAGATAAATTACAAAAAAAAAAAAGTAAAATACTAAAAAGAAGAATACTTTCTCAATAGCAAGAACGGTGGCTCCGGTATCTAGAAGAATATTAGTCAAAGAACCGGTTCCGGGTCCGATTTCAAGGACCACATCTCCGTCCTCAACATTAGCGGCACCAGAAAGCTGCTCGTTTACTTCAGAGTTCAACATGTAATGCTGGCCAAGTGATTTTCTTGGTCTTCGCGCTCTTGATTTTAAGGCCTTGAGAGTGGCGTGGTAGTCGTCTTTTGCGCCACAACTTATCTTTTGCCTTCGTGCGCCTGAGAGGAGTGAAGGTTTCAATCTGCCCTTGGGATTTGGTAGAGTAATTGGTGGGAGGGGTTGAAGGAGAAGAGGTGCGCAGCTCATTTTCTTCTCTCTGCTCTGTTAGAATTTATTATTTTCTACAAATGAAATGGTTGGACTGATATGTTAAGCTGGGTTGTATACAGAGAATCTGATCCGGATGAAGAAGAAAACGATGTTGTTGTTTTATAGTGTCTGATGTCGATTTTTATTAGGAAGATATTTTGCTGTGTTTGGAATATATTATAAAAATATTAATTTTTTAGTTTATAAAATTTAGATTATAAAAATTTTATATTTATATCATTTATCATTAAATGTAAAAAATATATTAAAAATAAAATTTTTTGTGATCACATTATTATTGATAATTACTGTTATTTGATAATGACACATGTTAATTGTTATTACTTAAGATAATTAGTGATAATAAATATATATTTATATGATTTATTTTTTATTTGAATAAATTAATTAAAGTCTAAAAAATAATTTTATGTTTTTAAATGAAAAGTCATTTTTTAAAAAATAAATTAAT
>CATIWR010049644.1:0-20756 GCA_949677035.1 Omphalea diandra | reverse complement strand
TTTCATCCAACTTTCAATAAAAATCTAATTTATATACTGTAAAAATAATACTTAAACAAAATATTAGTGTCAATCAATTTTCATTGTCAAGATAAAAAAATGCTTATGACTTAGGTTTGACCAACCTAGTCCAATAATAATTATAAACTAAGTCGTGACGAAAACTTCACAAGTTCAATGAGGAAAGATCGTAATATTCTCAATCGAGGTGTTAGTTTAAGATGATTAGAAAGGCTAGCAACATATATAGGATTGAGCCAGACCACTATAACAACCTGGGTTAACTATTTTAGTTCACGTGATTATGCTATTATTCATAAGTTATGCAAGACAATTGAGTTCAAGTTGTTATAATTGATATCAGAGCCACTCTAAGTCATCAGAAATTTGCATAAAGTAGATGGGCCACTGAAGAAAGAGTTATATGTATTTAGAGATAAGGTGGGGCCACCCAAGATACTAGCAAATCACAATACTTAGTGGCTTCATCCTGGTTAAGCATAGTTAGCAGCTTGGTGGCATGAGCCTAATTATTAGCCAAGTCGTGACAAGGATGTCACGCGTCCAAGAAAGGAAGATCGTAACATTCTTATTTGAGGTGTTGGTTTGAAACGCTTCATATTTAGAGGTGCTAAATAGAGGTGTTTAGGGATTACCTTGGAATCCCACATCAAATTTTAGCTAAAAAGATTAAAAACATATATAAATTAAACCCAACTATTTTAGTAATCCAGATTAATCATTTTAAGTCACATCAAGTGGCAAATCTAGCATTTTAAAACCTTATTGGTATGAGATTGTATAGACCCATTCCGAATATGCTTTTTGATATGCAAGTCTATTAGGGTGTCACATATTGGTATGAGATTGCATAGACCCATTCCAAATATACTTTTTGATGTGCAAGTCTATTATGGTGTCACACCTTATAACCAATTGCATGCAAAGCGCCAATCCATGAATTAGATAGCAATTTTAAAGGATACCCATAATACATTAGTTGAGGGATTTTGGTATGAGATTGTATAGACCCATTCCGAATATGCTTTTTGATATGCAAGTCCATTATGGTGTCACACCTCATAACCTATTGCATGCAAAGCATCAATCCATGAATTAGATAGCAGTTTTAGAGGACACCCATAATATACATTGGTTGAGGGATCTACTGAAAGGCAGGAGCTTGTTAGAGTTGAGGCTAGTACTACTGGACATAATTACTTATAAGCATAATATATTCTAGAATTTTTATAATATCACCCTCAATAGAAAATTTTAGAATTTCATGGCATCGTCATTTTTTGCATTTTATTCTTATTTATCAATAGATAGACATAATTTATTCTTACATTGCATTGCTATTTTACTTTGTATGCTATTCTATGATTTACTGCACTTTGTTTTGTTGTGTTATTTATCGCATATCGATACTTAAATTGCTGCGTTTATCGAAAGATCAAATCTAGAGACGGAAAAAAATTATAAAGTAAGCAGTAGGCGTATGGCACTGCCAGGCTACCACGTATTATGGCCTAGAAGTAGTAATGTCCCAGCCAAGATTTTGATGGGTCATGCATGTCTATACATTGTTATCATGATAAAAGCAAAGGGAAGTCTCCAGGTATGCTTGCGTGGCATATCCTTGACTGAGAGCTTAAGCCATACTTAATTTAATTTAGTTGTTTTAATTGATTAATTAATATATTACTAATGAATGTTAGCTTAAATGAGTTGTATAATTTTTTAATTATTCTAAATTCAAATTCATTGAAAGTTTTTTCAAAAAAAAAAAATCATTAATTCGCTACACGAATAAATCTATTTTTATTAGCAAAAAACCCAGAAAGTTTCCAATGTAAATCTTCAAGATTTTCTCTATAAATATTATGTTGAGATGATGAAGGTGTCAATTTTGGATCTCCTTTTATGCTCATTGAATTTTATTAAATTTATGGATGTAATTCAGCCATTGAATTACTCTCATCTTGGCATAAGTGTTCTGCGTAACAAAAAAAAAAAAAAAAAATTGTCCCTCTCTTGGACTCTACAAGTTAAGGGGTATTTGACCCAGTATTAAATTTACCCATAGGCACTTCATCTATATATATATATATATATATATATATACGCATTCTTATATAAGAATGTACCCAGAACAACTGCATCTGCATTCTAAATTTATTGTATTTCTAATCTAAACAGAGAGGATATGAGAGTTTTTTTTTAGTACTAACTTTGACTGGGTTTGAACTGGTAAAACTATTTGAGTATCAATGAGATGAAATTACTATTGGGTCTTCTAATTGACACAAGAAATTTGTTGCTAATAAGTAAATGACATCATTACTACTCTCGTTTTGTCTCTTTGAACTTCTAAAAGCAACTGTCGCTAAATAGGAAGCTTAATCATGTTGCTTTAAGCAAAGTTTTATATATATATATATATGGATGGAAGAGTGAGGTAATGATCGATCTTATATCTTCAGAGATCATGATTTGACATGGAAAAGGAGAGGATGGATTAGGGGATGCATATTTCTTTGCTTGCTAAAGCAACCCAGGCAAGTGGGACAATCTTTTTGTTAATTGAAAGGGAACAACAATACTGGTGCGTATTTAAAGAACATACAGCCATGCATATAGAACTCTTGAGAACTTATCCAAAACCTTTCGGTTGGTTCGTAATAAGATTACTAAGTTGTGGATTCAAAGATTGAATTATATTTATGAAAGTTTAATTTTTACAACAAATCTTTCAATAAAATAAAGCATTTTCCATGAGGTATGAACAAGGAAACTACTGGCACCGTTCCCCTTCTCTTTCCGCCACTGTTTTTCTTTCGTCGTTCTTGATAACATTTATTATTAAGCAGTAGTTGGAAGGCCAGTTGGTGCAATAAAGGTACAAATTTGGACCACCGTCAAGAACTTTTTTGCTCATAATTAATTTCCTGCTCCAATATTTACTGCATACAACAAAATGAATAAAAAGCCTATCGTTTAATTTTTTCTTTTTTTTTTTTTTAAAAAAATTCTTGCTCCAACTAGTCCTCTTGACAAGCTGAATGCATGCAATATTAATAAGTTATCATTAGAAATTAGTAAAAGAAACTCATGCATGCACTTTTTTACGTTCCATTCTATTCAAATACTAATTCTAATGCAAACTGAAGTACAACAAGACAAATTAAAGATCAATAATGGTTCACTAACAGAGGAAACAAAAACTGTTATTTCAATCACGAGCAGTAGTAATTATTATATCTTTAATGAAGGGAATGTGATTGTCTAGTGACCGATCAACATAGAGACCCCAAAACATAAATAAAAGAATAGGAAAAGAACTAAAGGGCAGAGAAGCCATAAGCTAGGGGACCCTGAAGAGAGGAAATTGATCAGTTGGTAAGCTACAATCATGTTTCTCCACCAGCTGCTAATTTTTGCATTGTCAAAATCATCCAGTTGGCAAACATGTACTTTTGAAAGCAATTTTTGGGGAATTCAGAAATTTTTAGTTGCGAAGAAATGAGGACAGGAGCAATGTCTGATGACTGATCTCAATTAATTGTGTCCTCTCCGCATCCTGGTTTAAAAGCCAAACGGCAAGTAATGTACGATGGTTGTGTGGAAAACTCAGTTCTGTGGGCCACATCTGCTGTTGATTATTGATCATTATTTTGGTTACAAAAATAAGTTATATATGTCTCGTTACAATCACCATGTGTTTATTTTTGAGTTCACTCAGCGTCTATCAGCCTTTTCTTTTAACATGTTTGATGGATACTACTCAAAGTTGATGGAAGATTAAAGGGGATGAGAAACGAATCGAGAAGGCCAGTGGTTATTTCTTTCTAAGGCTTGTCTCTTTTTGGAAGTGCAAGAGGTGGATGAGGCTAGAAGCTGCTGCAAAGAAAAGATTGAATTTGCTGTTTGAAAAATTAGCCAATTATTATGCAAGAAAATCAACTTGTGGGTCAGCAGCACCAAAAATCAGAAGAACACGAAATCCACATGGATTGTCTGTTTCTACTGTTGTAACGAGTTGAAAAATTATGACAAATGAAAAATTAATCAAGGGATCATTAAAGGTTTAGAGATAATGATTATGCTTAGCTATAAATGATTGGTATGGTTTATTTGGTTTCCAAATGGGCAAAGATTAATTACACATGTGATGAAAGCTAACAATCCCTCTATATTATGACTACTTTTCTTCTTTAATCATTTCATATCATAATGCAATCATTTGAAGTGATCAAGAAATGCCAGTGGATTTTTCTTTTGATGATGATGTAATTAGCCCCATATTAATCACAGGTTTTCACGTTGTTATTTTTAAGTTTATAACAAAAGCAACCGAACTAATAGAAAATTCCCAAGTGACATAAATGGCTATATTAATTTTCTGGAACTTTCCAACTTGCTATTTTTTTTTTCGGTGTAATGGTTGGAATCATCTTCAAGGGTTAACTTTACATTTGTGCAGTAGAAAATTCTCTCCTCAATGAAATTCTTTGAATTCAAATTTTGACAGATAAAAAGATATGCAAACTCCCTTGTCAATTAGAATAATCCTTAAAATTTCATGTGTTATGATTTAATTAATTATAGGAAAAATTGAAAATAATCTAAACAATAATTAATTTTTAATCATAGTTCAAAACCTTTGCAACAAGATGAGTAATGCAAGTGTTTTGCTGTCTCTTGATTTGATACAATTGACATAGAAGTAGATTATAGTTTGAGTTGTCACATACAAAGGTGTGAAATTCCTGCTATCTTATGAGCAGTGGTAGACATGCTTTGGCTATTTGCAATGAAAATTGTCTCAAATGAGGTCCATAATTTTTAATTTTGTGTACAATAATGTTGCTTTTAGGGGTAAGACTGGGAAGAGCAATTATTGATTAACACTGTTAATATGCAAAGTTGTAAGAGAAAAACTAAGTTAAGTGGGGTAGACGTGAACATAATTTTTAAGATAAAAAAGAAGGCCATATTTAGATGCTCTGTCCACCACCCATAAGACAAAGTTGGCTAGGGGGTGTTCATCTCAAAAACCTAATCTTATCAAATGCCAAAACACAGAAGATTCCACCACATAAATGAGCCAGCAATACTGAAAACTAAATGCATAACTAGTCATGTCAATTACAGTAACAGCATCACCATCATGTCCTCTAGCTTTCATTTACTCCCTCCCATTAACTCACTCATCAAGAAAGAGGAGACAACAGTAAAAATAACTGACATAACAGAATAACTGTAAACCACAACAATTCTTCAATTTCCCATAATGGGTGTTACTACTTCACACATATAAAAACACTACACTTCTAGCTCTACATGAAAAAGGCCAAAATCTAGCTAGGCTTAGCCAATAAATAATCACTAGAACACAGGATCTTGGTATTTGTGCATGAGAGACTTTGGATTGGAAAGGGTCAAAATGGACAGGAACAGAAACAAAGGGATCTAGAAAGAAGATCTTGGTCTCATTTGGTCGGTTGTATATGTTCTTTGTGAGCTTCCATCCATTGATTTTTGCTGCCCTTTATTCTCGGTCTAGATGCCAATAGTACTTTTAATTCAAGAATAACAAGAATCCATGATGATGATCTCCATCCCTCCTAACTTATGCCTAGAACACAAGTTTTCTTTTTAATTTTTCATGTCTTTCTGTTTCTTCTCTCTAGCTAGCTTTGACATTAATCTGGCTATTAATTTCGAGCTGAAACACACAAAAAAAAAATCCATTAGAAAAAGGCAAAAAAGTTTAGGATCATAAAACCATGAAAATGTATGTATAAAATATTGAATAAATAATACTTATATTAATTTTTGTGATTAATATTATAGTATACAGACAGGACATGAGGGCTTACCAGATGCTTGTAGGGCAGCTCTAGTATTTTTTTTCTAATGGGAAGAACACAAGCTGTTGGTGAACCCAGATGGATTAAGAAATTTTTGTCTTTGCTCTTCCAAGCCCCACAATAGACTACTGTTGTCCTGAAAATGATGTTTTTGTCATTGTTAGAAATTTTACTTTACGTTGTACACAGACAAGATATAATACAGATATATGAAAAATACAGTAAATAAGATAGGTCTAAGGTACTATTATAAAAATATTCGGTCCAATATAACATAAACAGATGAGTTTACTTCATTTTCATGGTTCAGCAATAATTATCTCCAGCAACCCTAAAGACTGTATACGCATGTTTACCTGAATGAAGTCATTAAGCTTTTGTCCTTGAAGTAGAAGTGGCGCTGATGAACTATCAATGAGGGAATAGTTATTTGCCGTGGCAAAAGTGGTGGTAGTGGTAATGGTGGGGGTGGTTGCATCAGCGAAAGCTGTGGGCCTGGTTGGGGTGCATTGCTGCATAGGCGGCAGTGATGATGCCAAGCTACTCATCAATCCCTGCACAAATTCATGTCAGAGACAAAGATCTCATCAGCTTTAATCATATAATATAGATGGAGTTTTTCTCTTAGTTAAACCAAAAATAAAAAACAATTAATGGTATAGAAGTTGTATATAGAATTAGGAAGTTTTGCTTTCACAATTTGGTCAAAATTACCTCTGGTCTAACCATCAATGCATCTAGATCCATTCCAAAGTCATAGAATAAAGGATTAACAGAAGCAAGCTTCATGGAGAGGAACTGGAAGGAAAAATACAAAGTCGTCAACATTGGTTTTTAATCATGCAGTAATTGCACATAATTACTAGTAATGCTTAATTACCTCCACTTGATTCTGTAGGGATTCGACGTAATTAATTATTTCATCCAACATGAGGGCCTTTCCAGTTACCTGTTTATACACCATACCGCATGAAGTTGTCAGATATATACATCACCAAAAAGGAGAAAATAGAAGACATTATTCTTTTAAAGGGAGACAAAATTAAGACAAAAGAAAACTGCAAATACTTCACCTTGTCGCACCCAGGAACAAGACGTTGCAATATCTTCATCCTCTCACTGATTTTCTCTCTTCTCACCTTACACCCATTTACAGAAAGTTAATTACTAACACTGGTAATTACTTATTTAGAACAATAACATGAAAAGTAATTAGTAATTTTTTATGGTGGTAAAATAGGGAATTGGAATCTTAAATGAAATTGCAAGGTTTTTATTCAGTTAGTACCCTTTCTGCAAGGCTGTGGCTATCTGTTGCTTGGCCCCTCCTTGCTCTTACATGAATGTAGCCTGTTGGGTTCTCTTCAGGAACTTTCTTCTCAGCTTTTGGCTCTCTCTTCTCTTCTTCTTTCATTCCACTATTGCATTTCTTTTGTTTCTTGCTTCTTCCATCCTAACAAAAAAGAAAGGGAAAATGATTCATAACCAAAATGATCAATTTATTGCAGTGAGTTTGGACCCAGTGATACTGTAATTGTCTTACAGCTGTAAGGTTCTAAGTTGAAATGCCAGATATAGCCTAACTAACAAAGCTAAGAAAATATTAAGAAAATCCCTCTAAAAATATAAGATAATGATATACCTTTGATTGAGTGGAACTTTTATTATGCTGCCTCTTCTGGGTAGCTTGCTCGCCACTTTCAAGCTTATTATCCACCACAGCAGAGGACTCAGTGATCTGTTTCTTAGTAACAGAAGGCTCATTATCACTAAGAGCAACCATAGAGGTGGAGTTGTTGTGATCATCATGAAAACTAATAACATCAAGAGGAGGAGATTGATCATCATCAGGGGACAGTTCAGGAAGGTAAAATTGGGAGAAACAGTTGGTGTTGATGATATTGTTGTTGTTCCCTCCTTCCTGGTCCATAAAGACAGACAGATTCTTGATGGAGGTAGAGTTTTGCAAGAAAACAGAGTCGAGATAAAAAGGGTCGTCTTGGTAAGATGAAAAGGCTGCCATTTTGACAAAAATTAAAACGAGAGCTTTGGAATTGAAAATTTGCTAGTTCTCAAGAAAGTGATTGAAGAGGTGAGATTATGATACTTTTTTGAGGCTACGGCCAGAAGTAGCAGTCAAGAAAAGTGGGTCTGTGACAAAGCTAAGAGGCTGAGGCCCCCAGGTTTATATAAAGATCGAGAGAGAGAGAGAGAGATTAAATAAAAAGAAAAACAATTAATTGCAAAGCATCCAAGCAATATTTTGTGTTCATTTTGACTGGTCATATCTCATCAACTTCCCTCTGTCTCTTTATATTATATCAGTAATAAATGCCCCAACCCAAAGATTAAAATTGGCCATTATTACTTTTTTTGGAAGAAAAAAATGATAAATATTTTACCTCTAGAATTTTCCATTAATTTTTAGTATGATGAAAAAAATACAGAATTAGTGTTTGCATGCCCTTTTCTTTACGGAGCAAAATTGAATGATTCTACAATTAAAAGTAGCATATGATGATGATACGTTCCATGACAGTATCGTGAACATATATAGTACCTGTGATACTGTAAAATAATGGTGCCTTGTCTTTGCAGTCTGTGATAAATGGATCGTTTGATCCTATGTGATATATATATATGCACTTAATTAAATGGGGTTGACATGTGTATTACTAGTGTCATAATCTTATTATTATATTCTTAATCTTGATTAGAGTTTTATTTTATTTGCAAGGGTATAATAGATATTTGATTCAATTTTACAGCAGGCCATAGTTAACATAGAGGGAAGGAGAAGTCGCCATCAAAGAAAGACAACAGAATTAAATTGGAGGTGGAATCGGTTCACAGATGGAGAAGATGAATAACTATTGGTGTTTCAATTTTCAACTTTGGTATTCACCTAGTGATAATTTTCCATCGTACATTATAAGAAGGTAAATTTTTTATTCAACATTTTGAACTCTCTAAAATTGACTGTATATTGATTAATAAATGCTTGATTATCAATAAGCTTAGATTCACCTTTTCAATTCCATGCTAGGGTCTCTATATTTTACTTAGTAAAGATTTTTCTGTGAGCCCATCTAAATCTACATAGAATTAAACGAATTTATAAGAAATATTAATAAAGTTATATTATTATTTTTAATTCAATTTATTATTTTTTTTTAAGATTAGTGTTGGACCAATATATGTAAGTAATAAAAGACTGCTCTGCTACGGCTCTGGAATTGGTGTGTGCATAACCCGCGACATTAACATGTATGAATTGGAAAAATTTTCTAAAAAAATAGTCATTTTCGCACCGATTTTGTAATGATTGAGACTTGGGATTTTTCTAATTATGAGATAATTTTTCTTAGAAATTGTGAGTTTCCCATAAGAATAATTGCACTTCGCCTCAGTGAAATTATAAAGTCTGGAGGGTTAATTTTACTCAAAGTCATCTGATTTTCAATTATTTTTATTAAAATTATTTATTTATTTTTTTACTAAAATCCCTTTCTTTTATACAGAATTTAAGAATAAACAGGTAACGTTCTGGTTAAAAATATCAAATGTGTTTTTTTTTTTTTTTTGTTATCTAATATTAAAAATTGTTAATTTTTTGATCATATCATTTTTGAAAAGTAAATGTATGTTTTAAATAATCTTAAATGTTAAAAAAAAAATATGAAATATATGACATGAGATTTTTCTATTAAAATTGCTCAAATTTATATTATGTGATCTCTATAAAACTTTCAAAAATATATATTTTTCTATAATAATAAAATAAATAAATAATTTTAGTGAAAATACATTAAATTTGAATAAAATTTATGCACTGAGTATATAATTAGCAGTGATTTGAAAATTAGATGAGATTCATTAATCAAAATAAGTAAAATTAAAAATCAAATCACTAATTAATTTAATTAGATTTAAAGTAATTTTAAAATTATTTTTATATCTTTTTATGTTATAAATTTTTTTAAAAAATTATTAAATTGAATTGATGGAATTAAGACCAAATTGATATTTATATCCAATTTCAAAATCAAGGATAATTAGTTAATCACAGACAGCTGCATGGCACTTTGTTTTCGTTACTTATTTTATTTCTTCAAACTGATTCGAATTTCCCCTGAGGTTTTAGCCGACGTCTCATCAGATGGAGCAAAGTGCCAAACTACTAATATGTCTGCCAGGCCAGTTGTCTTACGATAGAATCAAGATAACTGGATAAGAGTATAGTCTAAGATAATTAAATCGTTGTGCGGGATGGAAAATGTGTCCATATGGAAATTAATAAAGCCAAAAATTATATGTAATATTTTCTATTTTGATTAAAAAATTTAACTCAAATTCATCTTAAAAAAAATAGTCAAATTTGATTTAATTTAGAAGAAATATATTACAATTTGAATTTATCTGATAAAAAATATTCAAATTTGACTTCATTTAAATTATTAATATTTTTTAAAAAAATATTAAAAATATGAATTAAAAATTATTAAATATTAAAATTTTTTGAATAAATTTAGATTAAATTTTTAGATTATATCAAAAATTGCCACTTTAATTTCAATTTTTTATTTTGATGAAAAAAGAGACATGCCTAATACTATTAATTAGTTTACTTATTCAATTGGATCAAGCTATTAAATTAAAAATAGATAAGGGACTTACCCTATTTATAGAACAGTCAAATTGACTAAATCTTAAAAAAAAAAAAAAAATCTATGATGACCTACAAATGTTATTATGTAAAATTTGAAATTTTATATATAATTTATTAATTATTTATAATAATTCTGATCATTATTTTATATAATTTTATTAATAAGTTAAAAATATTTAAAATAATAAATAATTATATATATAATTATTATTTAAATACTTTAAAATTATACTAACTACGATATTATAATAACATATTATCGTAAATGTGATAAATGTAAATTGATAAATTTACGTATAGGAGAAGTCATATGGAGTTAATGCACATTAAGGAAACGACAAGATAAAAACCAAGATGTCTAGAAATTGAACTAGGCATGCATGCCTTCGTACACATCAAGGTTTCTCTATATAGTCCTTAATGTGCTCGATACCGATATATCTCATTAATGTAGCTGTCAGTTTCTAATTCTAACTAACTTCATTGACAAAAAAAAAAAAAAAGATTTGAATTTGGTTGAATTTGATGTAAACAATTTTAAAATAATAATTTTCAAGTTAAATTCAATTTACGGATTAATCTAAATCAATTTAGATTTGATTCAATATGTGTATCTATTCAAATGATTCTATTCAAATTATTTAAAATTATAATAATATTTTTTTATTTTAAAAAATTAAAATAATTAATAATTTAATCTTATTTTTCTGCATTTTAATTTGATCTAAATTTTATATAAAAACTATTTAAAATTACCTTATTTAAAAATAAATAATTTAAAATTGATTTAATTCAAATATGTCTAAATCATAAGATGACACATGCTAGCATGTCAAATAACACAGGCGGTATACAATTTAATAGTACTGAAATAAACACAAATACCATGTTTATCCCATCTCATGTGGGTGCATAGCACCTTCCACAGGCGTAAAAATTAATTAGGCATTGTCAACATTCAAATTAATTTTCAATATTGCATTACTTACTATGATATTTTATATCAATTTAAAGATGACCACAAGGGTATTGTATACCCTTACCTTAGAATATGTTTGAATAGGTATATATACATTTCAAAGCTTAATCAATTTGAACTTGTGTTTCAAGCTTATATATATATATATATTTATATTATATTGAGTTCAAATCTACATGTATTTCAAATGAATATTTATTTAAATGAACCCTTAATAATTTTATCATAAATATTACGTTTAATTAATAAAATTTGTTATTTCTAGTCAATGAACCAAGATTATATAGACGATATACTAAAATAAAAGTTTGGTTCGTAGATGAAAAAATGTTATTGATGGATAAATTTAAGAACAGGAATAATAATGTCATAAATAAACAAACAGTTCACGTGGATGTGATGAATAAGGAATTGGGAGAAGAAGGGATCTGCAGAATCACTTAAACACTGTTGTACTCACCTCTTCTTGACTTATAGTAAGATGGGGCAGAGGCAGAGGCAGCCAGCCAGCCATTGATGTAAAATGTTCTTTATTATCTTCTCTTACCACCCAATCCAATGCCAAAAATATAATAATTAACATTGATGTTCCTTCTCTCCTTACCTGTAGAAAAGTCGTTTCCATATTAGATCAAATGTCTTGAAAATTAGATTGAACGGGGATTGATCATATTAGTACAATTGAGAATTGGTTTAGTTTGGTTTAAATAGTTTTCAATATTATTTTTATATTTTTAATTATTGTAAATATAATTATATTTTTTTCTGATTTTAATGTTATTTTAATAATATTTTTAAATTTTATATAAATTATTAAACTAATTAAATTAAAAAACTAACAAGAAAATTATATTGGTGGAATTTAAATTATGACATATTTTTAAATAGTTTTAGTTTATTAATAAATTAAGACACTAGTTTTGAATCTTCATTTTCTTTAATTTGTGTATTCATGGACTTTAGGTATCGGTTTAAAAAATCTCTCTTTTTTTTTTTTCAATGAAAATAATTCTTATCTTTTAGTGTTTTGAGGTTATTGTCTATCAGTAACAATTTTTTTTTCTCTTTGTTTTCTTTTTTAATAAAATAGATTATTTTATCTTATTTATTAGTTTTTATTTTATTTTATCTCTTTTTTTAAAATTTTTAGTTTATATGTATTATATTGTGTCTCTTGATGAGAGTTTTTATTTCTTTTTTCTGAGAATTTTAATAGCTTGAAATTGATTATTTAATAACATATGATGATATTATTTAGCATCACTTCTAAAATATATTTAGTATTATTATAAAAATTTTAGTCAACATTACGCTATAACACATATCTAATGAGATCTCTATAATTGATAAAAATGCAAAATCATTGAAAAAAATTTATCATGGAAATAGAACCATAATTTCAGAAATGGATCAATGTATAGTTATTAGTAATCGATTTCATATTGGTATTTCAAATTATAAAATTATTTTTTTCCGTAAATATCGTACAACTATTTATGAATGAAAATAAAAGAAAAAATCATTTCAAGTACGATTCCAAATCTCTAAGCATTTGTTTTTATCATTTTTTTAGTTGTGTTGGTTTGAAAATTCAAAGAGATATTAATCATTTTTAAAATTTGTCTCTAACTTTTTATAAAAATAATAAAATAATATTTTAAATTACATGTAATTATTTTTTATAATTAAAATTATTCAATAAATTTCTTAATTTTTATACAATTTTCTTAAAATAATATATAAAATAGATCAAAGAGAGTAACAAATAGCAAATTCTTCTTTAATAATTTATTTCTTTTCATGGTAGATGTATAATTCGTTAATCCTTAGTTAATATAGGTAAATGACCTTTTTTTTCGTTTGGTATATTACAATAGAGTTTGAATCTATGACCGTTTATATTTCGAAAAAATAATTGATTTCTAATTTTTTGACTAAATGATAAATATTTTTCGATTGATTTTGCTAGTTTTCTATAAAGGTATGAAATTCTGAATTTCAATTTCAACAAGAATTTAATTAATAAAAATACTTTTTATTATTAAATTTGCAGTTGAGTGTCTATAGCATACAAAAAGTTCACATTGTGACAATTCCCTTTTTATTTAAATATTAAAATAGCAATTTTTTCATTGTTTTCAAAATTATGTTTCTACTAAAAATCATAATTCAGAATATCATGATTTCAAGCAGAATAGGAACCTAATATATTATTAAATATTAAAAAATAAATTTTTATTGATAAAATTCAAATGTTTAAATTGGCTTACTTAAAAAGGTTATTGAGTGTGTGTGTATATATATATATATATATATATGGTTCTAAATTTGATTTATGAAACAGTGAATCAAATTTTATTTAAATAAAAAATAAACTATATAATATATATTTATTTGTATGTTTATTATCACTGATCATTTTTTTATCATTGACACTCATTGTCATTCATTGTCAATTAATAATGGTCGTCAATGGTAGTAACTCACAAAAATTTTATTTTTTATTATATGATTCTCATATTAAATAATAAACAGTATAAATAAAAAGTGTTTATGGCTTAATTTTGTTATAATTTTATAAATCACAAGAAAATTAATATTTTAAATTTTATTTCAAATTTTCAAGAATATAATTCTTTTCTATACATAAATTATTTTGAAAAAAACAAATAGAGTCTTAATATATTGAATTTAGTTTGGAAAGCAATGATCTTTATTTACAAAAATACAACTATATCGATAGACCATTGTAATTGATACAACAATAATACACATATTACACATGATGATTATACGAAATCACCACTTAGACATTCATATTTTAAAATGAGTTTAGTCGCAATTTTAATAAATATTGAACCGATCACTTAATAATCAATTCCTTAATTCTATTGAAGAATGATGATAATTGTCTCTTAGAAGCCATACTTCCATAAGAAAAAAAAAATAAAAATTCTTATCAGAAAAATAAATAAAATATATAAATCTCTGAAAATATATGCAAATTTGTGTTTATTGATAATAAAATATGAAGAGAGATAATGAAATTATAAAGCTACAATTAGGGTTTTAGCCAACGCAATAGGACAAAGTGTCTAAAAATGAAAAGAAATTTTGAGGGGAAAAAAAAAAAGAAAAAAGATCTAAGAAAAAAAAAAGATCTAAGCCAAGCCTCAGACAATTTTTTTTCTTCAATATTGAAGTTGTAGGGGAAAAAAAAAACCAACTCAAAACTACAGAAGTACTACACTCCAAAATTAAAACGGGCAAGGACCTGTCAAATCCTTCTCTTACAGGAGCTTTAATTGATAAAATATATTGACATGATAATAACTCATATATTCATGGACATTTCACAATAAAAGATGTAAGAAAAGAGGGATCTCGTAATCATGGCTATCTGTAAAGTAAATGAGAAGTGAGTAATAAGTTACCACATTTACATAGTTAATTTTTAACATGACATAATATATAGTACTTCTCTTTCCAGATGAGCAGCTAAAACGGTGACTGTATTTATCTAAATTATACGGACATATTACTAATTAATACTTATTACAAATCAAGTACAGAATATGTGTAAGAAGACGATAGTGTAAAATCTAATTAATTAAATGTGTGTGGCATTTATTATATGGCAGTGATAACATTTTCTTTTGCTTTGAACATTCAAATCATGAACCGACCACGGCCAAACTGCCAAAAGGACTTGAAGTTGGAAACCAAGATTTGTAACATACCGACATGTGTAATGCCAAAGGGTTATTGATGGTTATGAATAACATGTTGTTGGGTAATATTTCCTCACGTTTTCATTATTCTGATTTGATTGGATTTTAATTCTTCCCCAGATTATTTATGCCCTTATTGATCAAAATAGGTACGTGGAGCTTTGAATTTCCATTGCCATCGCCTGATTGGTAGGTATACGTATACATTCTAGTATATACATTTTAAAGACCATGTATATCATTGATCTGATGGATCTTCTTCCGTCCAGTATTTCTTCTTTTAATTAGTTGTTGTTTTCATGCAAGCATATACCTTTGATTCAATGTATATACAGAGTGTCAGTATAATATATTTTTCATATATGAATTGAATGTTGGTTTTTTTTTTTTTTCATTTAATTGTCAGCAATCTACATTTCTATATCACTCTTTTGTTTTTTTTAAAATTAATCATCAATATTATTAATAGATACACATTGCCTCAACTCTGAAATTATTATTATTTTTACTATAAATCTTCTTAAATAATTCTATATTTTTATTAATTATAGAGATTTTTATCAAATATGGTAAAATAATACAATGTGAATTAAAATTTATATAATATGTTATAATATATTTGAGAGATGATCTCTAATAATATATTATTAAAGAATTAATATCAAATCTCTCCAAAAAGAGTAAAAAAATCTCATAAAAAATAATAAATTTAAAATAAAAATTCTCAAAATAGACAAAAATAAAAACTAACAAATATGGTAAAATAACTCAATTTATTAAAGAAAATAAAGAGAAAAGAGAATAAATATATTGGTGATAATCTCAAAATACTAAAAGAGAATAATTTTTTTTTTAAGGTGGTTAGGGTACTTTGTTAACTTTATTGTACCATTCTTTTTGTTCATCACTTGAAAAATTCAAATTATTATAATTAGAGAATTAGTATCTCATATATATATATATATATAAAATTAAAAATTTTCATATTGATGTTTTGAGATTCGTACTTGTTTCCTTTTCAGAAGTAATAGTTTTAACTGATATACATAGGTACGTTAATCTCTCACAGCAATACGTTAATTTCTAATTATCTTGGCGCCCCTGCATATATGGCTAAAAATATTTTTCTACCAGCCTACAGAAAATTAGCAGGAATTCTAACAACCTGCTTCAATTGGTTCCACCGTTGACCGCGACACGTATGTAGACATTTTAAGGACCATCGATAGCTTGCTTAGCACTGGCATCTAGGCACGGAATGCGAGTTACCCTAGGCCTCACTCGCCATTTCAGGCTAGATGGTATCTCCACGGTAGCCTAGCCTAGGTAGCTTGATTCATTTGATATGATGGATCCTCTTCTTCATACATATAGTATTTTTTTTAATTAGCTGTCGTTTGCTTGCATGCGGTCACGTCCTTGATTCAGAAATGTACGTAGTGACTATCAATGTAATTGTTTTGGGGAATGTCAAGGCATATTTGTGCGTGTGTAGCTTCGGAAGCCATGTTTGATCATTTTTTAGTGTTATAGTATCAAATATAAAATTTATTTAAAAGTGATAAGTAAATTAATAAATTTTATATTTGAAATAAAAAAATTTTATATTTTATATACAGAGTAAAAAAATGAATAAATTCTATAAACAAAATAAATAAAATTTATATTTAAATTATAGAGTTAAACATGGTCTAATATGCTACTATTACTATTAAGATATTACTATTAAGGATGTTAGGAGTAAAAAAATCCTCTATTGAAAACATACATAAAATACAAACGGTATATAATGATTTGAACTTCAGTATGTAATTGGTTAGTTCTAATTTTTAGCAATTATTGATCCAAAATCATTTTAACTCATTTATTTTCAGGTTTAACTTCTACTCAATTTCTATCATATTCACCCTTTCAATTTAATTTGTTCAAATTTTTAATATGATATCAGAATATTTCTAGCTCTAGTCTATATATCGTGCACCCCGGACCACAAGACCACATAACATTGTGGTTCGGAATGCCAAAAACATGCCCATATGACATAAAAGAAAAAGCGTGGCATCTTTTTTTTCTTTTTTATTTAATAATTTATTATTCTTTTCACTTTATTATTCTAATTAAAATAAAATTGATCTAATATTTAATTATTTAAATTCAAATTTTTTATTATTACTTTGATTTAATTCAATTTTTTAAAATTCTATTTTATATAAAAATTAAGTTTTATTTTTATTTTTGAATAAAAAATTTATATATTTTTAATCGATAAATTAAGTCATGTACATTATTACATGAAAAATTAATGAATATGAATATTATAGATGATGAATATTATCCATATTAATAATAAGCATTTTTGTAAATATCAATGAACATGAATAAAAAATATACTAGAATGAATCACAATTTTGAGATTTTGCAGTAGAGAATAAATAATCACAAATATTTTATATCAAAATGAATTATAAATTGAAAAATAATCGAACATATCAACTACTAAATAATGAAAATCAAGTTTTGTGAATAAAAGTTATATGTTTCCAATATACAAATAAAATCATATACAATATTACATGAAAAAATAATAAAAATGAATACTATAGATAATGAACATGCAATCTACATTGAGCAAAAACTAGTCCACTTAAAATGTTAAGAATTTTTAAAAAAATGTTACCAAACAAATTTTTTTAAAAAAATTGATAAATATTTAAATTTTAAGTGCTTAATATGGTAATCAAATAACCCTTTAGTGTGTGTGTATATATATATATATATATATATATATGCATTATTAAATTTTTCCAAATGATGATCAGTGTTGTACTTGTGTCGTTTTGAGAAGGAACGCTATTTACTGATACTGTACATATTTCGTACGCGGACACATGTTAATCTCTCACAGCACCATGTTAATTTCTAATTATCTTGGGCCCCTATGTATACGGCCAAAAATGTATTCTACATGCTTTTAGGATAAGTCTCTAGTGATAAAATCAATTGGTTCCAGAAAATCAGAATGAAAACTGTTATTTTCTTGAGGAGTAGACAGTGCATAACTATGTATTTGATAAGTCTCGTCCTATATACATATAGATAGCCATCAAAACATATAAAGGAAGAAAAGATTAAAACGGAGGATCGTCATATGCATATATATTTGCTGCCAGCTTCCTCATGATGTTGCTCCATGTAATGGCAGAAATAGATCAGTCGAAAAATGGCACACGCGCATATATATATATATATACACATATACATCACTTGCACCCTGAAAGCCACTAGTAATGAGCAGAGACAACTGAGTGATTGTGATATTTATCACTTGCGCCTTGTTGCTATAAGCGAATAAAGTTTTTGTGCACTGGGATAAAGTTCATGTCGATTTGATAGCATCGAAGGAATGGAAACAAAATTAATTCAAAACGTTATAGCTGTAATAAGTATGAAAATCTATTATATAGATACAGATATATGCAGCAGTGCCGGCCATATCTTGAAAATCTGCGGCTCCGGACCCCAGCTCGGATATGGTTAAGCTTATGTTGTCTGCTTTTAGTCGCGTCTGGATTGTATCCATTTTGGTTGCTAGCCTCTAAATTACATATTGAACCAGTGATATATTCTTATGTATTTCCAATTTGGTTGACGAGTTTTAGTAACGTCTAAGAAACGAATTCAATATCATCTTTGCTTCCTTTGAATTTTGAGAAAAAAAAATTTAGTACAACTAATTAAATTAACTTTTTTTTTTCTTTATTATCACTAAGGAAAATGAAAGTTTTGGAACACAAGTATATGTAGGATACAAATTTAAACGTTAGACTAATTGTCTGCATAAGAAACGTTCATGTTGGTACGGCTGTTCCATGAAGTTGTCAGTCCAAAATGCATCCAAAAGCCAAGTAAAAGATTCTTTCGTGGCAGTGATATGAGAGGGGTTAGATGGCCTCGTAGGTGTAGTTGCTGTTGTTTGGGTCGTTTTGACCCCTTTTGCTAACCCCCCCAAAAAAAAAAAAGAAAAGATTTTTTCAAGGGAAAAGAAAAAAAAAAAAAAAAATGGTCTCTTTCCATGCGTAGCTGAAGAAAGCATTGGAAAGAGCACAAGCACGTAAATTCCTTAAAGCATAGCAGCTTCCAAATGGTCAAGCATTTGGGAGTTATGCATGGCTGTGTAAACTTAATATTTCTGCTCGTAAATTAAGAAGCAAGAAAAAGAAATTGTGGGTGTGCTATGGTCTGTCTGACTTGTAGTAGTTTAGGAGCTCAAAACCCTGCAAGCCTCCTTACTCTTCAAATATTATGGGTGCACCTAAAAGAAAAATGAAAAAAGTTTTATTGATAATTAATTGGATAAGCAGGTGGTAATGGGATGAGTAAGCAGTTGGATGTAAACTAAAGGATTATTTTGCAAGTTTGGTTTGGGACTGAGTTAGCTTTCATTATCAGAATACGCGTTAAGGCAAGAAAATGGACAAAATTAAGAAGAGTGCAACACTCTAATCACCGAAACAATCAATCATTTGCAATTTTTTTTTTGTGAAAATTTCTTAAGTTTAATTCCATTAATAATATAGTTTTACAATTTTACATTACTAACCCCCTTAATTAGTAACAAAAAGGAGCTGATATCACGTACAAACATTAATTAGGAGTTAATTTTATATGTGCTGTAGTTTCCATCTAAAATTACAAAACACAATTCAAAATAAAATAATATTTTAATTAAAATAAAATTGACAATAATTTTTGGTAAAAAAATAAAAAATTTAATAAAAATTAGATGAGTATTATGAAATTTGCAAAAATTCGTCTTTTGCAAAACTCATTTACTTCCTCACTAGAGATAATACAAATTTTAATAGAATTAAAAATTTCCCATGTTTCATTGAATCTGAACTATGATATTGTTGGATGATTTTAACCTTTTCGATTGAAAATGAATGTTAAAATTTACTTTTTATATATATAACCATATTTTTTTTTGAAAATTTAAATTAAATTTTTAATAAAATTTAAACCATCCATTTAAAATAAATAATAGATATTATTCTAATTTAAATAATTTATTTGAAATGAATAATACAGACCATTCTAAAATGAAAAATCAGATTAATCTAAATTTGAGAAAACTCAAATCTATTTTTATTATTTTTTTTTATCTCAGTAATCCAAATATCATTTGACTTATAAGTACACCACCATGAATGATACAATACCATTTGTAACTCACTAATATGTAGATCACGATAAAATAAAAAATTAAATAAGAAAGAATACAAAAAATAATTATCAATATATATGATGGATACTTAATCTTAAACTCAATTGTAAACAAATATTTGTCATTTACTAAATAATTATATAAGTAAAACAATATTTTGCATGTGGCAAATAAACTAATAATTAAATATCTATTTTTCTTGATCAATCCAAAACATATAAAAATTTTAATCATATAGAAAGTTCTTCATATAAAATAATTTATAAAGTTTAATAAT
>CATIWR010049637.1:0-11429 GCA_949677035.1 Omphalea diandra | reverse complement strand
TTCTTCTTCTTCTTCTTCTTCTTCCTTCTTTCCTTTGCTCTCTCTTTGTTTCTGTTATAACCCACAGTTTTCCCCTCAATTCTGACCTTAATTAGCAGATATAAACTTATTATAATAATATAAAATCATAGTGTTTCATTTCCATTGGTTGGAAGGTTACTTTTCCTCTTTTAGTCCCTCTTCTTCACTCCTTTAGCACTTCCATCCATCTCCTAATTCCTAGATGCTCCTTATACTTTTAGATGAGCTCTCAAACACCATTATTTATGATGCTATAATAACCACACAACATGAAATAATTTGTCATATAACTATGCAAACACTGCATATATGTTCAAGCATCCCAAATGCAACGGTGCAATTGTCATTGTCGTGTTTTTACAATTCACATGTCTAAATGATTGTTTATTCTGTGCATATGTTCATATGTGATTTCATATCATTTGTGCAATGAATATATTCATGTGATAATGCCAATGAATGGGGATAGGGATGTTACATTACGTCTCACTTTGAGCTTGTATTTTGTAATTTTATAGGAAATCCTGAAAATTAGAGCTGATTGATGAATTATGGGAATTTTCTAGCTCAAATTACGCAGTTTTAAAAGTTTAGGGGCTAGTTATGATATTTTTTCAACAAAATTAAGTTCTTTCCTAATACAATTGAGAAGTTGTTCGTGCAGTTTGGGAAGTTCATCGGTTCTTTCCTAAAGGAGGATTTGTTATTTTCCTAAATGGAGGAGAAGTATATATTTTTTTTCCTATTTAGAATGGGAGTAGGAGATTATAAATAGATGAGGAGAATTCCAATAAAGAAAAGAAAACTTTGTTTTGTTTATTTTTTTTTTTATCGAGAGAAATTTTTGTTTTGTTTATTTTTTTATGGAGAAGAAGTTGTCCAAAAGAGGAGAATTATTGCCCATCCATCAAGCTTGAAGAGAATTAGAGGCCGCAAGAGTTTTATCATGAAATTAGTTAGGCACTTGGGTATGATTAATCCTAATATGAGTTTTGAATTGTGATTTTCTTTAGATAATACAATCTTTTCATTATTTTATGGAATTCAATTGTGTTTGCACTTTATTTCCTTGAATTGATATGTTCGGAATATTAATTATTGTTTTACAATTCTTTAACTTAGATTGAAAAATCAAGTTATTGAATAGATTTAGCACAATTAAAAAAAGCTGCATGTAAACCTAGATATAGGATAACATAAATCCTCTAAATTAGAGTCAAACCTAATAGTGAAATTCAAAGGAACTATAATGTGATTTTAGGGGTTTTAATTAGGAAGAGATTCTAATTAGTTAACCTTATATTAGATTTTAATTATATTGAGAAGGATTTTAACATACAAAAGGGATTTCCACTGTTTTATAAACATTGAATTAAATTGTATTGTTGGAAAATTAATTTCTTAACAAGTCTTAACAAGTATTGTTGAAAAATTAATTTCCCACTAGTTCATATTTTTATTATTCTAGTTTTGAATTAATTTATTTTAGTTTTAATTAGTTAATTAATTAACTTTAATTTACCTGTTAAATAATAGAGAAAGAGCTAAAACTAGTACTTTTAGTCCTTAAGAAATCAACACTCGATACTCTTACGTTATGCTACACTCGATAGGTGTAGTTGCCTATTTGATTTATAGGTGTTGGCCTCGGACCATATCAAAACCACTTGGAAAAAGGACAAATATGTCTTATTATGTCACATGTTATTAATCAAGTGAATCACATGCTATATGCTAGCCAGTCAAATGAAATGTCACTTGAATTACATGAATTCTCAAGGGCAATGTTTTCTTTATAAGGCCATAGCAAAATCAATCAATTGCATTTGTACTTGCATAGTCAATTCTTATACTTGTAATGTATCCTAAAGATATTTGATTATCAGTTGTATCATAAGAATTTTATTATTATTTTATTCATTGAGTCGTAACTCACCAAACTATAATTATTTTCTCTTCAGATAATGAAGCATAAGATTTGGGCATTTGGGAGTTTAAAGTTTTGCATATACACACATGGAGCATAGGTCATAGGGCAAATTTTAACTTTTTGTCTTTTTGTGTCATGTACATAAACCTAGTTAGGAACTAGTTTATGGTTACTAAAATTAAATGGGTTAACATATGTGTACATTAAATACTAATTGGATTGTGTATGAATGATGAGTTAACTTTTATGCATACAAATACTTGGACATGAATGTCATGCTTAATAAATGAAAATGATTGTTACATTAATATTGCCTTTAGTTCAAAACACCGATTAAGCTTAATTATCCTTTTAAACATGAATATAAGAACACTAATTAACATCTAATTATCCATTAATCATCATGAATTAAAGGAGACAACCCATATAGTTCATACACTTCTAAGACTCCTTTTGAAGAGAACATCACTTTTCATGTCAAATTAGCACTAAACTTTATCTCTTCCATCACCACCAATCTCAAAAATTCCATAAACACACTTATTCAAACATATAATAAATATATAAAAAATATAATAGAGTGTAACTTACTTGAAATAGGTATGAAAAAATCACCAACTTGTTTGAAAGATGAAAGAAGATGGATGAGCAAACTTGATTCTTCTAACTTTATTTGGTAGCCATGGATGAAGGAAACATTTTAAGAGTTTGGGTGAGTTTTAGACTGATAAGAATTGAATGAATATGATGTTTGGTCATGGAAATAAAGAGAATAAGGTGGTGAGTTGGTTAGAAGGGTGCAAAATGTCCATTATGTAAGTACTAGCTTGTTTAATAAAATTAAGTACTTTCGGTTACTAATTAAGGCTCGATTGCTAAAAGTTCTTCATATTTTTCATGCTTTTCTTACTTCAATATTATTTCTTAATGTTTAATAATTCATTTTTAATAAAAATAGGTAGCCTAAATGCTTTTTAAAGTCGACCAAAGTGCATCTTTTAAAACATACAACTTTTGAGCGATGATACAATGAATGGAAGCTTTGCTTCCAACTCTTCCTTTCTTCCTCTAATAACATCAAATACCAACTATAGACATTTAAAACTCATGTAAAACACATCAGTATCACATCATTCAAATATGCATAGGCACGCATATTAAGCACATGTTTAGTCTTATAATTCTCGTAATTTATAGGTCATTTCACTCCAAATTTATGAAACTAATGTTCAAATTATACCTTTAATTGGACCTCACAAAGAATAATTTGTGTTTGTAGGCTAAAGATAGAGGAAAAGAGAGTAAAGGAATAAGAGAGATGAAACACAACCATATGCACACCTGTGCCTTACTTAGTACTAAAAAGCATAATGAAGAAGCATGTCCATGTATCCAAAGCACGGTCGTGCCTCCCTTCAAAGAGAATAAGCAAGAAAGATCACTTAAAAGCATGGCCATTACATGGTTGTGCACATGAAAGGCTGAATGTGAAAATTAAGACACATATAAGATGCACAACTATGCTTCACTTATTAAGAGCTAATCACACCTCCAAAGTTTCCTTTCGATAAGTTTTCTACTTTGAATAAGACCTTTTAGGTATTATTTAAAGAGGCAAATCATGAAGAATTAGGGAACAAAAGAGTGGAAAGTAAGAGAGCTTTAAGAGAGAGAAGGCAAGAAACTCAAAGGAAGAAGGTGCATCCAATAAAGGCAATTTAAGGAGTTTATGGCTTCTTTTGGAATTAATTTAATGTGTTTCTCTTTACCTCTTTTCTTTATCATAAACTAAAACCCCAAGGGTGGGGTTGTAGATGGATTTTGAGTGATAACTTTTGGTTTCCTAAATTCAATTCTTTTTAGTTCTCTTTCATTCATTCTTTATGCTAGAAGTTATTGAGTACTTATTGATAATGATTGACTAGCCATCTATCATGCTTAATTCTGTGAAATGCTTATTGAAAATGTTTTTCATGGAATGGATCTTTAATAACTCCATTGCATTATAACGTGTTAAGAAATCATATTAAAATATTGTTATCATTATAAATCTTGTATTAATAGGCAATTGCATGATGTTTAGCTTTTGCGTTGAGAGACCGTTAGCTTAACATGCTTTTACATGTTGATTAATACTTAAGAAGGATTACTTTATCACCTTAGTGATTGATAGTAGCACTAGATAAATGAACTAATTGGTTGAGAATTAAGAATCCGTTAAAAGTTATCAAGTGAAGTTGAAGCCCTAGCTATTCTTCTCCATTGATTATTTCTCAATATTTTAAGTGTTGAATTTTACTTTTTTATTTACAATTTCAATTATCTATTATTATTGATTCTTTAGATAATATAAGATACAAGATACTTGGTACTTAAACTCAATCATCGTGGGAATGATATCCATATTAGCAAGTACACTTTATTACTTATGACGTGTGTAGTTATAGTCTAAGGTTTTTATATAAATCACGCTATGTGTGCTTTGATGGTTTCACAACTACGCTAAAACGAGTGGAATCTTACTTATGAATCCTACCTTTTATCAATCATCAGGGGATTGAGAGGATGTGGGTCATATTTTGGTAATAACCCCAAATTATGGCATATGGTTAGACAAATAGAGGGTTCCATTTAGGCCTTGTGAATTTTTAAGCCCTTAGTCTAAAATAGTGGTTATCGAGGAACCAAAGGTAGGATAATACATTGGTATTACCCCTAGGGAATATGGAGTCACCACCCGAGTTTGGTCAGGACAAGAATCAAGAGAAGGCAAAATCTGAACCTAACCTAAGCCGATTAGAATACCTATTTTATCTTTACCCCATCAGAGATCTGGTTCAAAAATTAGGTATGGCTCGGGGAAGGGTTTAGGCACCACCAAATCGATTAGATATTAGGATATGATCTTCAAGCATCTTTGGTTCACTTTTATCATTTTAGTCCAGTTATTGATTTATCCAATTATTGCCCTTAAGCATACATAAAAACATGACCCATTTCAATAAATCAAAACATCAACTCAAAAAGGGAGAGGGATTATGCATCATGCATTGGATTATGTGATCTTATAATAACTCTTCTTTATTCCTCTCAAAATATAAAAAGTAAAAATATAAATAAATAAAGAGTTTAAAGAAAAAAAAGGAAGAAGATGATGTATTTCTTTATCAAGGCAGTTCAATTCTATTTTACAAAAATATCAAGGGCTTAGAATTATTATTATTTTTAAGGTCCATGAGAATGAGATTATGTTTTAGCCGTAAGATTTGTTCTTGAGAGATCATGTGTGTATCATTTGAAAGAGTATTTAGTAAGCATAATCAATTATTTTGTAGTCCACTAGCCTAAAAACACCTGCCCTCTACCAAGGCCGCAATACAACTAAAAGAAAGACCTTTTGATTTGTGTTTGTATTTAATTTTAAGTGGTGGAGATGTGATTTATTCTCAAGCTAATGGTAGAATTTTAGGCTATTTGTTGGACAATGAGAGCACATTCTAACCTTTAAACACTTGGAATAAATGGTACTGTTAGATTAGGTTGACTTGACCTAAGTCATAAACCTCTTTTGATCTTAACAATAGAGATTGATCAATTCTAATGATTTATTAAGTGTTGTTTTGCATATTACAAGTTAATTTTTATCATTGGATCTCCTGATGTAGTCATTAAAGTTCTCACTAGTTTTCTGCTTTAAAGACTCGAAGTCTTGTAGTGTGACCTCTATATCTGAATTCATGCATTATGCCTCTTAAAAGCTTTCATCAGTTCCTTTCAATTTTCTCTAATAGTCTTTGGTTGATTGAAATACCATGTCTTTGCAGACTTTTCTAATGATAACATAAAAAGCACTAATATTGTATTTATCAAAACCTTGGACAACTTTATGACTAGCACATATGAACAAACATGATTCTGAGCATTCTAGATTTTCATGAATTTGGGAAGTTCTGGCATGTAGAAGTTAGTTGGTAGATTTTCAAGTTTGCAGGCTAGTAATTCCTCAATGTTTGTTCCCCTTTCTGAACCCTAAGCACCCAAAGCCTTTTGTATTTTCTCTAATCGTTTAGCAAAGTCATCAAATTAGGTGTTATCCTTCTCATTCTATATGGGTTTATCTAGAATAGTAGTTGTACTTCATACTTTTTTAGTAAGCTTACTTTCATGATATTCCTTCATCACGAATAAATCATCATCAATCACCATAGGTTGGGGCACCTCTATTGGTGCTTTCCCTTTGTCAATCCTATTAGCAGAGCTCTTCATCTTTTTTAAAATGTCATTGACATGCTTGTTTACTTCCTCAACAATCCTCTCTTCCATCTTATATTAAAATAGACCATAATTTTTTCTACGATCTTTAGTGATATGGTCAGCTCCATGATTGGGTCGACTTTCTGGTTCAGACTCAGAGTCTTACTCTTTTTAGCAAGTTAGTTGCCCTTTCTCTTTCATAAGGATTTGGATAGAGCTATGATGGCTACAAGACAAAGGTTATCAGTATGATGCATGAATATATAATTGATGCATGTATGCATGCCATGCATAAATCATTTTGCACAAGATCCTTCCAACCTTATTCCTTCCACACACGAGGTCTAGTGGCTTTTTCCTAGGTATGGTTTCATTCTTATATCATCATAAGGCAAAAAATGCATGGGGTCACCTTAGATCAAAAAGGGTTAAAGCCTTGATAGAACATATACATAAAGGCACTAAATGGAAGAACTTTTTACATCACTTGAAAAAATGTGTATAAGAAATGAATAAATTCCCTTTGAGGAGAGATGGATATACACAAAAATTATTTATGTAGTGAGGAAGGGGGGAAGTACATAAGTATTTACATGTGGGAGGTAATTACACAGAGGGGGTGGGGTAACATTTTTACTTACATTAGGGGTACCTAACCATGTTCTTTAACAATTTTAACTCTTCTTTGAATAAGAAATGCAAACAAGAGGAGTGACTAATTCTAAGGTACTATTGGCTCCTACATGCTTCTAATAGTTGAGAGGATTATAATAGTTGATGGCTCCCATAAGCTTGGGGGGTGGTTGTTGTGATCCCTTATTTGATATTCCCAAAGGTACTAAACTCATGAGTGATGAATCCTCCTCACAATCTCTTAAGCCCGAATGGAGCTTAAGTCTCAAAATTTTGAGAACCATCAGTTTATCTAAGGGTACCTAATGCATGTGGTAAAGTGTAGAGGCTACATAAATGTAATGGACTAACTCATTAAGAAGTTTAAAATATTAAAAGTGAACCAAAGATTAAACGTGAAGTCAATTTTAGGTTCCCAGTAGAGTTTCCATTATGAGCACCTTGAATTTCATGGTTACTCTCAATCAAGTAGAATTTTGCTCGTGACTCCATCCTTTTACTGATCAATAGGGGATCAAGAGGAACCCAAGATGTGGCACACATTTGGATCTATAGGGGATGCTTTTAGGCATTACACAATTTCTAAGCCCTTCGTAAAAACTGGTCATCGGGGGACCAAAAATAGGACAATATGTTGGTACCATCCCTAGGAAATGTGGAGTTGCCAGCTAACTTTAGTTGGGACAATAATTCAGGGAAGACAAAATCTAAACTTAATCTAATCAATTAGAAGGGCCATTTAATCTTCACCCTATTAGGGGTCGGGTTTGAAAATTGGGCACAACTTGGGGAAGATATTAGGCACCCCAAGCTGCTCGGATATCGAGATCCAACCTTTGGGCATCTTTGATTCACCTTTAATATTTTAACTGAGTTATTGATTAGTCCAATTAATGCCCCTAAATATGCATTTAAGCGTGATTCACTTAGATAAATCAAATCATCAACTTAAAGGGGTAGGGGGTCATACATCATGGCAAAGGGGATAAACTTGCCTTATAATCCATTTATCCATATGCAAATATCAAAGAGGGAGTGTGGTTGTGTATTCAAGGTAAAAGGAATAAGTATGCAATCTCATTGATTATTCATAACCACATAGTGTAATCAATGAGACCAACTTATGGTCTTACTCAAACATAATAGCTATACCTAAAAGAAGAACAAGTTAGTAAATGAAACAAATATAAAACAAACCAAATAAACTAAAAGCACAAGGAATGACTATAATACATATTATCATCTTTGCCATGCAAAAGGTGCCTAGATATGCATCTAAGTCCATAATATCATATCATCATATAACTATACAATAAGTACATGAAATCAAAACACATGAACCATAACATCAAAAATGGTAAAACATGTAATACAAGACATTTGGAGGATGTTTAATGGCCTAAGGCAAGAACTTATCATGAGAGGGATCATAGGATTGATGAATCCCCACCTTATGTAGCTCTAAAGAGCATGGCATCCATATGTACCACCAACCATATAGGGTTAGCATACACAAGAATGGGGGAGATTGAGGGCTTCATATGTTCTGAACATAAACATAACTATAAAAGGGACTCTCAAGGTCATTGGAACCTTAAGTTCCTCACTTGGTCATTGTCTTAAATGATTAAAATATAATCACAATCAATACTAAATCACAAGTAAAGGGTTTTGAAGCATTATATGAAAAGTGGTTGTAAAACCACTTCGAAACCATACTAATGTCCCACTTTGAGATGAATGGGGATCCTATGATGTTATTCCTCATCCCATTAGTTATTGAAACATTGAAACCCCTTAAAAAAAGGTTTTAAAAAGAAGGAATTTGAATAGAGCAGAGGAAAAAAGAACTTTACAAAAACCTATCTACCAGTCAAATTATGTTGTACAACCCAATATTAAAGCTGTATAACCCAGATAAGGGGTTGCACAACTTATAATCAAGGTTGTACAACCCTTATTTTTTAAGTTTTAAATGGTTTGACTGTAAATGTTGTTTTACCTTCCTTATGTAAATGGTTTGACTGTATAGTTTCTTTATTTTAGGTTAGTGGAGTAGTAATTTCGGTAGAGTAACTTTACGATTTAAGAACCTTGATGAGGGTATTTAAATAGCAAGGGAATGAGTGCACTTAAGCCAAAATGGTTAGGTTGTATTCAATACTTAGTTCTCAACATATAAGGTCAAAAAAGGTTATAAAATTTAGACTTTTTGAGTTGGCTATACAACCAAGAAGTTGGTTGTATAGCCATATGGTAGTCAGTAGTCAATTATTCCAAAATCTTCTTTCTGTTAGGATTGAGAACTTGATTGTATAGCCAAGTAAATTAGTTGTATAACTAAGTAAGTTGGTTATACAACCAAGTGTATTGGTTATTTAGCCATTTCGAGGCTATTTGGTGATTTTTGAATTAGACTTACTTTAGTATATAGGCTTGGTTTGGACTTGATCCAAAGGCTCTTCCTAAGTTTGGTTCCTTTTTCTTATTATTTCATCATGAGGATTGTATATTAAGGTCCAAAAATCCAATGCTCATATGACCATTTAATAAGACATAATAATGTATTGTTATAAATGTAAACACTAGAAAGGATACTAAAGGATACAAATCTTTAGTAGCTCTTTGAGCATCTATTAAAGTTCTTGAATGTCTTAATAGCTTTCTAGTAGGTACTAAGTCTCTTTGGCAGCTTTTTAGTAGGTACCAGGGTCAATTGTTCACTTTTAACATCTTTCAAATAAGTATCGAGTATTTTAGTAGCTTTTTAGTAGGCATTAATTAAGCTTTTCTAGCAGTTAACAATGTCAACTAATAGCCCTTGAGCAGATACTGAGGTTAAGATTAGGGTTTTAGCAGTCATTATAGCAAAAAGAAAGTTCATTAGCCTTTTAGTAGGTACTGAAAGAGGTTTCATGTTTTGATAACCATTCTCGCATGATATATTGGTTCAACAACTCTTCTAGCATCCACTAAAGAAGAATCTATATTTCAATAGTTATTCTGATAATAAATAATGATTTGGCAGCTCTTATAACATATACTGAGGAAGATTCTGTGTAATCATTTTGGCATGGGATGATGGTTTAATGGTTCTTATACCATGTAATGAGAAAGATCCTATGCATTAATAGGCATTTAAAAGTGGTATAATTGGCTATTTAAAGAGAATTCTATGCTTCAGGGGTAATTTTGATATATTTGATCGATGTTTTAACATTTAAATTAGGGCGTTTTAGTTCTTTATAGTTTTTTCAATGATAGGGATGTTCTAGTAATTCAGCTAGAAGGGTTTGCTCCCTGGAGTCTTCTTTTTTCTTTCTTTCTTTTTCTTTTTATTATGGGGCAGTTTAATTGTCTATACATATAAGAGGTTGTCTATATAGACCTTTAATTCAAAATACATAGAAGTACCAACATTTAAGAATACGAAGGTGTATTAGTTGTCTGTCTATATAGACAACTTATAGTATATAAGTGCTTCAGTTGGCCTTAACCTTCATTCTTATTATTTCCCCCTTTTCTCTTCTCTTTCTCACTTTAAAACTCTATGAACTTAGACTTTTTACGTTCCATTGAATTTGAATTTGCAATGGCTTACTTTCATGCTCCGATGCTCGACTTTCATGGTGCTCCAGTGAATTTTTTCAAGAGAGATGATCTTCCATATGATGAGTTGGCAGTTCTGATCATAGGCTAAGGCTTTGATTAGGTGTCGCCCCTTGAGTGTGTACTTTCTAAGACATGCCCAAAAGGTTTGGAGCGAGGTAGGGATGCGTAGCTAGTCTATGATCTGTAATCTTATCTTTTAGGCACTATCTCTAAAGTGGTAGGCCATTATCCTAGTCTTTTGTATATATATTATTTTTTATTTATTTTTCTTTAATTTGTAGCACTCTTTGAATTCTTAGCACTAACACGAACCTTACTTTACATGCAACCATTAGGTTAGTTTTAAAAATTAAATTAGTTTAATAGGATACTCACTTATGGAATCTTGAGAATAATTATTTGATTATTTACCTAATTATTTCCTCATTTTACGTGCTTAGCTTGTTTTTTTGATCTTTTTATTCCTTCACATTGAGATTGTTTTTGTTAACTTATGAAATAATTAAGGGTAGCAAAATATATACCGTAGGACCAAGCAAATTTTATTTTCATAATCTACAAAAATTTCACTGAATTTTGGTGTGTAATTTTCCATCCTTCGAATTTATTTTATTTTTTACAAATTTCTAAAAAATTTTGTGAGCTTTTGCAATGTCTTGAGAACCTTTTTTTTTTTTTTACAAAATTTGTCCAATTTTTGGTCACTACTCATCTACGATGCTTGCAAATTCGATGTTTGGCCATGTACATTTGGTGTCATTTGTGTTTATACTTTTTTTTTCTTATATGTTAAGTGAAATATGGGATTCATGTGAAAAATCATTTTATTTATTTCAATGTATAGCTCAGGGCTTTTCTTGTGATATTTTATAAGGATTTGACGAATTATTGAGATTTTATGTATTCCTTACACCTAACTTATTTGTTGTGTATCACTACATATATATATATATATATATATATATATATATATATATAT